>AZIM01001592.1:52118-67758 GCA_000516915.1 Ophiophagus hannah
GGCAGAGTTAGCCTGCAATACTGCATTTTAGCCACTGTGTTTGTGGCATCAAGGATGGGCATTGCAGATAGAATGAGAAGCATTTAGAAATTATGAAGTCTTGTCCATTTCTTGATTCTAGTCAGTTTTTTTAAGGCTTCTGGAGGTTAAAATCATCCCATCCTAAAAATAGCTATTGGTGATTCTTTTAGGTTATGGAGGTGTTAAGCCAGACACGGCAGGGAGAGACTGTGAAGATCACCATCACTTTAACCAATGAGCTTCCATCGACTTCGCCAACATGCCTACAGTTCTACAACATTATTTTTAGAAGGTTAGCCTTTGCTGCATAAGCATTTTATTTTTATTTATTTATTTATTTTGAGAGAACGCGAGCTGGGATTACTAGGATCTGTGGATAAGAGAGCCAGGACATTTTTTTTAAAGTATGAGAAATCAGTTATATTTCTACTAGACAATTTGTAGAATTCATTAATGTGGGGAAGGGTCTGCAAAGATTTTGATTTTCACTTTTTTTTTTTTTTTGCGGGGAAGGGAAGAGCTCAATTCGAGTTATCACAGTTGGTCCAGACAAGCTTTTCTCTACTGCTGCTCTCGTTCAGCATCCTGGCTAATTGGAAGGTCTTCGTGATGGGCATGGAGTTTGTTGATCAGTCACCTGGAACAGGTGGCTTAGCTCAAATTTGGGTGTGATTTCTCACCCAGCAGGTGAATTATTGTTTAGGAAGCCAGAAATCGTAATTACGATGATTTCTTCTCCAACTGGACTAAAAAAAGTCTTGTGGGAGAAGAGGAAAAAAAAAAACATCCATTGCCCAAAATCAGACTCTTTCCTGCTAAGATCCCTGTGTATAACCTTACTTTCCCATTTCTGTTCTTTCTCAGATTGTTGAAAATCATGAACTTGCAGCAGATTGGGCGTAATTACTACAACCCAAGTGACCCGATCAGTATTCCTAAGCACAGGTAATAAAACTGGAAATGCCTTTATGACCACAACTGGGACCAGAATCAATCCATTGCTTACTTCTTTTGGAAGCTTCTAGATACATTCTACCTCTCCTAACAAAAGATTAGTGTTTAGTTCTGCCTTAGATGTTTATTCTGATGCCTGCAGCATTTTTGTATTTAAAGGTCTGAGATCACAAACCCAAGCAAGCTGATTTTCCCTAGTGTGACTTGAAATAATCACTTTTAAGGGGGATCAGCCTGACCCATGGACCTTGGTTTTGAAAGCCAACCGCCCACCCACATAAAATGGGTTTCTCTATTGGAGTTGCAGATCCCTTGCGGAACTTGTTTGCGATGTGAGAGGAGTTGCTCCCTGTCGGTTTAAAAGAGAGCAAGCGAATGTCAAGAGTGAACTACTAAATTTTTTTTGTCTCTGACAGGCTGATGATTTGGCCTGGCTTCACCACATCCATTCTGCAGTACGAGACCAGCATCATGCTTTGCACAGATGTGAGCCACAAAGTCCTCCGAAGCGAGACCGTCCTGGATTTTATGTACACCTTGTACGATCAAGTCGGAGAACAGCAGTTCCGAGAATTATGCACAAAGGAACTCATTGGTGTGATTGTCCTTACCCGGTAAACTCGGCTTATTTTGATTTTAATGGTGCAGTTCAAAACCTTTTGCTTTCCCAGCTAGTTCCCGACTTACTACCACAGTGGTGGGGTGGGGGTGGGGTAGAATCAACAGTTCCACTGCTATGGGAGAGGTGGTCATTAGGTTTCAGGCAGGCACTGCAGTTAAGTGAATCACACGGTCTTTAAGCAAATCCAGCTTCCCCCGTTGACTCAGCTCATCGGAAGCCGGTTGAAGAGATCGCAAATGACGATTCCCCCCCAACCCTGGGAGGCTGCAAGCAGAGTTGTCAGGAAATTAAGATTGAAATTAAGATGTAAGGTGATTTAAGATTAATGAAGCCTTCCAACCTTTGCCCAGGTATAACAACAAAACGTACCGGGTAGACGATATTGATTGGGAATCAAGTCCTAAAAATTCCTTCAAAAAATCTGACGGAACTGAGATCAGCTTTGTGGACTACTACAAGATGGTACGGAGTTTTGGGGGGAATGAAAAGGACCTTGGTTGATTGTAGGTTCCTCCCCCCCCTCCCTTTAAGTCAGTCAGATCTATAATGCAATGCTAAGGCTAGATTTTGATCAGTAAAAGGCATTGATCAGCACATGGATACTTGTAATTCAAAATGGCCTCTGGGGAATTCAGTATGTTCAATGGCTCTGCAAGCCTCTTTGTTCGATTACCTGTTGTTCGTATAATTGTTGAAATTTAATTGCAAGGCTAAGCCTCCAGCCACACACAAAAAAGGAGCTTTAAAAACTAATTGCTCTTCCCCTCCCCCCCAATAATCTTGCCATGTGATCTAATTACAAAGGGGTCCCAGAAAAGAAAAGAGGGACCTTGATCAATTGTGTATGGACGAAACACAGTGGACTTTCCCAAAGCTATTTTTCTTTGCAATTTACAAAAATTTCCTTCTCGTCTCGCGAAGCTGCTTCTGCCTACGTAGTTTAAGACTTACAAAAGGAAGGCTCTTTCCACATTCTGTGTGTCGGATTCAAACAACGTTTCTGCTCTTTGAAACAGCAATACACCCAAGAAATCACCGACCTGAACCAACCCGTTTTGATTAGCCAGCCAAAGAGGATGAGAGGCCCTTCAGGTGCCTTGGCAGGACCAGTAATACTCATCCCTGAACTCTGCTATCTTACAGGTCTGATTGTTCAAAAATAGCCTTCTCCACTATTCAATATTCAATATTCAATTCAATGGAATGGCTTGCCTGCTGGAGTTGTGGTGCTCCATGGCTGGAGGTTTTTCAAGAAGAGATGTTGAACAATGTCCAGGATGGCATAAGGTGGGCAGGGGGTTGGACTAGAAGACCTCTAAGGTCCCTTCCAGCTCCAGGATTCTATGATTCACCTGATTTGGAAACGAGGCAGTTTCTTTTTTACCTAACGTAACACTGAGAATTATCTAGCGAAAATGATCATTATACCTCCAGCTGCAGGTGCCTCGACAATTATAAGAAGAGGGATGTTTTAACTTTTAGATTAATTCATTTTGGGGGATAATAAATGAGTTGGGTCTAAGTGCTGGCTTTTTTTGATTTTATTGTATGGTCTCCCCCCACTTCGTCCTTTTTCCTCTTTGTAGGCCTGACTAATAAGATGCGAAGCGATTTTAACGTAATGAAAGATCTGTCTGTTCACACAAGGCTTGCGCCCGAACAAAGAATGCGTGAAGTTGGACGGCTTATCAATTACATTAATAAGTAGGTTGCCGGAGTCTCCCCCCACCCCACCCCCCAAAAAGTGGGCAACTTTTAAGATTTGTGGGCTTCAATTCTGGGAGTTGAAGTCCACAGGCTGATCACGTTGGACACCCCTGATCTACCAGCTCTATTTTTATTTTTGCAGAGATGACAACGTTCAGAAAGAGCTACGCGATTGGGGGCTAAGCTTTGAATCCAAACTGCTTTCCTTTTCTGGGCGAGTGGTCCAATCCGAAAAAATTCGTCAGGGAGGGAAAGTGGTAGGTAACTTTTCCTTCCTCAAGTGGGTTAAAACAACCCTCCACCCCACCCCCCAAAAATAAAATCTGAGCAGGCTAAATTAGACAGACGAAAGAAGGAGAAAAGAGAGACATGGCCGATTCGTTAAGTGCTGAACTCCGAATGCTTCCTTTCAGTTTGACTACAACCCGCACCTTGCAGACTGGTCCAGGGAAACGAGGGGTGCTCCCCTCACCAGCGTAAAACCCCTGGAAAACTGGCTGCTGATCTACACCCGCCGGAATTACGATGCCGCTAATATTCTGGTCCAAACCCTTTTCAAAGTCACACCCGCAATGGGCATAAGAATGAACAAAGCCATCATGTAAGTACCGTCAAGACCCGGGTTCTTGGGGGGGGGGGGGGCCTTCGGCTTTTANNNGCCTTCTGAATTTAAAGCTGCCAATTTAAACCACGGCTCGGTTTCCCCTCTGGGAATTCCCAGGTTAAGCTAGTACTTGAAAAGGAATGCAGTATTTTGAAGGTGGGGTTTGTAAATTGCCTAGAACAGCCAGGTTAGCAGATATCAGAGAGAGAGAAAGAAAAAGAAATACATAGAGTAGATAGACAGACGGTCCTCAACCTGCAACCGTTCGTTTAATGACCATTTGAAATTGTAGCTCTTCAAAAAAGGTATCCTGCAACCAGTCTTTGCACTTATGACCGTTGCAGCATCCCCACAATCACGGGGTCAAAATTTGGGTGCTTGGCAGCTGGCAAGTATTTATGGTTGCAGTGTCCCAGGGTCACCTGAGCACCATTGGAAACCTTTCCAGCCAGTTTCCACCAGTGAGAGGAAGCCGGGTTCATTTAGCAGCAAAACAATGTTGTAACATCGGGCATTTCTCCTCACTTAAATGATCACCTCACTTAATGATAAGATGTTCTAGTCCCAATTGAGGTCAAAAGTCGAGGATTTACCTGTATGGCATCAGTTGGCACCAAGTACAGTATTTCTACTGTACAGTGTTTCTCAGCCTGGACAACTTTTAAGATTTGGTGAGTTTCCAGAATTCCCCTGCCAGTCCTCACATCTTCAAGTTATCCAGGTGGAGAAATATCCATTTATGCAGTTAGTGTACAAGAGATGGCATCTTTCTTTGTAGGGTTGAAGTTGATGACAGAACAGAGGCGTACCTGAGAACCTTGAAGCAGAAGATTACCTCCGATACTCAGATGGTATGGCCAGTGTGATCCCATGAACTGGAATGCCATCATTGCCTGATCTCACATTCCATTGTCTGATCCCTGATTAAATACAGGATGCAGGGAACCACGGGCTTGCTCTGGTTTAAATCTTCGGGTTTAAGCGATTAAAAACTCTCTGGAGCTTTGCTTCTAGGAATAAATGGGGCAGCAACCCTGCCAGATCCCATTTTTCTTATCCGTTGATATCTCATGAGGATCAGGATTAAATACAATCAAAGAAGGCACATGAAGATGGTTGGAAAATGGAGTAGGGAGCAAGTCCTCTAGAAGGCTTATAAACAGTCTTGGGAAGCCTGCAGAAATCAAAACTTTGTTCTTTACTTAAATGCTATTAGGCTAACGTTCTCTAACTGGACCATCTAAATTGCCTTTGAGTGTCTTTGGAAGGATGGAAATACAGGAGTGCGAGGGCCATCGAGAGCACTCCAGATTTACTTGCCTTTAACACCACTGTAAAAGTTGAAAGGTGATGCTGGCTTTTCCGGGGTAGCTCTGCTAATGTAGCCTATGATGCGATTCCCAACAAGCTATAGAACTCTTGAGGTTTTCAGTAAACCCTGGGAGGATGTACTGACTGTCTTTGCTTCTTCAAGGTGGTGTGTGTCCTGTCCAGTAACCGTAAAGACAAATACGACGCAATCAAAAAATACTTGTGTACTGATTGTCCCACGCCCAGCCAGTGTGTCCTGGCTCGCACCTTGAGCAAGCCGCAAACTGTCATGGCCATAGCCACCAAAATCGCCTTACAGATAAACTGTAAAATGGGGGGAGAACTCTGGAGCGTTGAAATCCCAGTAAGTAGCTTTTTATTTTATTTTTATTCTTTCTCTCTTTCCAGGAGTGTTTAGCTTAACAGCCCTGTAAGAAACCCACATGAGAGTTAAAACATAACTTAGCTTGTTTTGGGGATGTCTTGTGTTTTGCTCCAGTTCCCTGACAATCTGTGCTTGACTTAAGAATCCATTAATATCCTGTCTTTATTTTTGCAAGTAACTCGAGGTGGCGAACAGATTGTCCCACTTCTCTTTTCCCCACAACAACCATGCTGTGAGGTGGGTGGGCTTAGAGGGAGTGGCTTAAAGTCACCCAGCTGGCTTTCGTACCTAAGGTGGGACTGTAACTCCCAGACTCCTGGTGATTGGCCCAAAGTCACCCAGCTGGCTTTCATGCCCAAGGTGGGACTTTCTAGCCTGGTGCCTTAGCCACTAGGCCAAACTGACTCTCTCATGACAATAATTCTCCAATATTCCAGATGAAGCAGCTCATGATTGTGGGCATTGACTGTTACCACGACATTTCGGCTGGACGGCGATCAGTGGCGGCATTTGTTGCAAGCTTGAATCATGGAATGACCCGGTAGGATTGTTAGACCTTTTCAAGAGCTACAAATCTTTTAGGAAAACATATATGTGGCTATGTTGCCATTCAGGGATTGTTTTGCTGTTTTGGGCAATCTTCAAGTTACCACTTATCATTTAACGGCCATTCGGAATGAAAAGTGCCCCAGAAAGGGTGCTTGACAACCTACAAAGCCCTTCCCAGCTGTTGCAAAATGTCCTCCCTCCTGCCCTGCTATCACATGGCCCTATTTGGGCACTGGTTCACATTTATGACCGGTTGCAGCATCCTGTGGTCGCATTAACTGTGATTCGCGACAGTTTTTGCTGATTTCAGGAGAACACCAGGAGGGTCTGTGACAATTCGGCACAGACAACTTGCTGTGGGACAGTATCAAAGAAATGGTGGAATAGAATAGAATTATTGAAGAAAGGATGCAAAAGGAGGGACAGAATGAAATGTGAATGACAAAAATGAAAACATTTTTATTTTATTTTAAATAATTAAATTGAATTGTTAAATTGTCTCAGGGCGATTTGGCTGCAGTGAGTTGTCCCATTCCATGCCAAGGAGACTATGGCATATCTGACTTATGACTAGATGATTCTGACTTAACAACCAGATTATTTGCTCAATAACCACTGTAAAATCAAATCCAGTCACATCTGTGCTTCACCTTAACGGCCAAAATTCCGGTCCCAATTTTGGCTGTAAGTCGGGGACTTCCTGTATTATCATTGGCAGCAGGGCAGGAAGTCTCTGGGGATCTGAGCCTTTTTGCCTTCTCTTGGCAGTTGGTATTCACGCTGTGTGCTTCAAGATCGCGGGCAAGAAATTGTGGATGGACTCAAAGTGTGCCTACAAGGTAAAATAGCCTCAACAAAGTGTCAAGTGTTTGAGAGTTTTACTAAAGAAATGACAGTCCTATATTTGAAACATAATCTTGATAAAAGAAGCTAGCTTCTTTGTGTTCTAGGGATGGTAAGGCTGACCTCTTTCTTTGGGTGGGGAATCCGGTTTAATTCTTGTAAATTGCTGCCCCCATTTTCCTTAGCGGCACTCAGGACTTGGTATTCCTACAACGAACACATGCCTACCCGTATCATCGTGTATCGCGATGGTGTTGGTGACGGTCAGTTAAAAACCTTGGTGAGCTATGAAATCCCACAATTTTTGGAGTGCTTGAAAACAGTTGGATCTGACTATCGGTAAGTTGGGGGCCTGACAGAGTTTCCTGGGAGGAAAAGGGCTTGGTTGGGTAGACCATACTCCAAAGGGCGGTTTGCTTCAACCCTTGTAAGGCCCTTTGGAAACTTGTATGGCTGTAATTTCTTGAAGCAAAAGGATTTCTAGAATAACTGATTTGGTGGCAGGGCTGGACTGTCAGGTATATAAGGCAGCACAATGCAGGCACTCTGAATGAAACAGTCATATCAAGCCTTACTTTTATTCAATTTTCTGAGTTGCTCACACTGGAAATGACTTTGAGCAACATTAGGGACAGCCAAAGAAATAGAATTTTTTTTTTTTAAAATTACAGAAATATCACACTTCGGCATATAAATCTTTCTTGGCTACAAAAGTTGCTGACACCAAATCAGTGTATTTGTGATTCTGTATATCTTTTTTGGCTTGTTTGCAAGGGCAATTTTATGCACAGCTTTCCTTGTTGCACATTTTAATTTTCCGAGAATAGCAGAGGATGATCAGTTAAAAGAAGGGAAGCCACATTTAATTTCTGTCTGTCTCTTGAGAAATGTTGAGCGCTTTAAGCAAACTAACCCTTGCTATGCAATCTTCTCAAGCCCCAAGCTGACAGTGATCGTGGTAAAGAAACGTGTGAACAGCAGATTCTTTGCTGAAATTGAAGGAAAGCTACAGAATCCACCACCTGGCACAGTTATTGACTTAGAAGTTACCAGACCAGAGTGGTAAGTCAACTGCTGAGTTCAAGGGGAAAACGTACAGACGCTCAGAAACAGGAAGTTGAGAGATTTCTATTCTTGGGGAGAGGGGTTTCTAATCTAAGAGGCTCCTCCAAAGAAGGCGGGGTGGTCAGGCTATTCTCCAAAGCATCAGAAGGCAGGACAAGAAACAATGGATGGAAACTTAATCAAGGAGAAAAGCAACCTGGAATTAAGGAGAAACTTCCTGACAACTAGAACAATTAATTAGTGGAAGTTGCCTCCGGAAGTTATGAGTGCTCCACCACTGGAGGCTTTTAAGAAAAGACTAGACAACTGTTTGTCTGAAATGGTGTAGGGTCTCCTGCTTGAGCAGGGGTTGGAGTAGATGATTGCCAAGGTCCCGTCCAACTCTGTTATTCATTGAGGAAGGAATTGCCTATTTTCCATTCTTCAAACCTGACTAGAATTCTTATTTCAAAACACTCTTGATTCTTTCTTGTCATACTTATACCAAAGGGCATCACGATAGGGCAGCCTTGAGTTTCTTTCTCCTTCCTTCCGGGGCTAGGTTGATATTCCCCAACTGTTGTTGAATATCTTCTTCAAGTCTTCACGGTACTCCTCTATACCAGTTTTCAATGGAAATTAACATTTTTGGTGTGAGATAAGACCAAGCAAAAGGAGAAGAAAATAGTGTGTGGGGGGCGTTTGTCTCATAGTTCCTTGTGAGATCCAGGATGCAGAAAGAAAGAACACTAGCCTAGTTCCTTAGAGAAGTTAAACCCAGTGATGGTCAAGAAATGTAGACACAAAGGTGACAAATGTTGACATAACAATTTAAAATAATGGGAAGTTGGGTAGAAACTTGGGTAAAACCTACCCAAGGACTTCCCATTAGCCATTGAAGAGAGCTGCTCTGAGTGCATATTAGGCTGATCCGAGACCATCACTGGATGGGATCTTCTGATCTCCAGGAGGATGAAGTTCTCCAAGCTTGAACATATCTTAAGACCACTTTGATCTGGTTCTCCCCTAGGTATGATTTCTTCATTGTGAGTCAGTCCGTGAAAAGCGGCACAGTTGCACCCACCCATTACAACGTAATCTATGACAGCAGCGCGCTGAAGCCTGACTACATGCAGAGGCTAACATATAAGCTGTGTCATATGTACTACAATTGGCCGGTAAGTAGTAACTTGCCCTTTAGTGGACCTTCCATGATTACTTAGACCAACACCAGTTGAGCTGTAGGCTTCTTACTAACCTCAACATTCAAGGGAGGAAACCACTTATTCCAGTCCTACCTTTTGTGGCCCAAGAGCTGAATATTGAACCTGGATAGGGAACGGATTCTATCTACCTGAATGAACAGGAAAGGCGAGAAAAAAACAAATACAGTTTTGGCTTTAGCTTTAGAAAATTCCCTAAATGTCTACAAGTTGGACTAAGTCAATAAAGTAAAGTTACAAAAATGTAACTGGACCAACAACAAAGTGGTTGCATTTAGATATTGTTACGCTCTGCAGCCCAGGGATGTCCATACCAACATTTTGGACGTTGCTGTAGGTGAGCCTGCCTCCCATCAACTTCAAAAGTAGTTTTTGATGATCCCCAACCCATTTATAGATGTCGTCTTCTTTATTACCTGTAGCCTCACATCAGGTTTTCTGGGTTTGAATGAGACGAATCATGGGATACCTCTTTGGGAAATCTTAAAATGATCTCCTAATCCTCTAGAAGTAACTATATTTTAAAAACTCCATTTAGTGTATCTAGATTGTATCTTCTTGCTGGATCTTCCCCTGTTGAATTTTTATTCCATTTTTTTTTCTGCTTAAAACGTCAAAGGAGGTGAAATTCCATTCATTCCTAAAGTCATAGGCCTGTTCAACCACTCTTGAAAGTGTATCCTAAAAGCTGAATTCCTTCCTTGATCCAAAAGCTTCAAGGTTGAGTGTTTGTTGTATCCCAGAATATGGCTGTTACCTTAAAAATGAGGTTTTGTGTCTCTTCCTTTCTCTGCAGGGAGTCATTCGGGTGCCTGCTCCCTGCCAGTATGCCCATAAACTGGCTTTCCTCGTAGGGCAAAGTATCCACAGAGAGCCAAATTTAACCCTTTCGGAGAAACTTTATTATCTGTGAGTCTACAAGAGGAGATGGTATAATGGAACAGAAAGGGAATTTGGACCAGAGAGAGTTCTTTTGTTAGGAAAAAAAACCCCAAAGAAGTACCTTAAAACTTGATTGAGTAGATATTTGGTGCTGTTGTATTACACACATCAGTGATAACTATGTCAAGATTATCTTTTGTATTATATCATCATCATCATCATCATTTGTGCCTGTGTATGACTTGGTTAAGTTTTTCATCCAGATCAATTTTTACTGGAGCATGTTACTGTTTGGTTGCCAAAATAGTGGTTTCATCAGCAGAGGCTGGGTGTTACAAATAAAGTTAATTTAATGTCAGTAAAGCTTGTGTGTCAGAATCTGTTTTTCAAAGTGTGGTACCATAAGGCGTTTTCCTCGGAGAATAAGGGGATGGTGAAGTAGACAAGCTGCTTTGTCACTCTTGCTGTGTCTTTTTATTGTGGCCAGAAAAGTCGTAAAATAGGGCAAGAGTCACTCAACAAATTTCTCACTTGGCAACATAAATGTGGGGGTCGTAAATTGAGGACTCTAGTCGCTGTGTGGAAAAAGTCTTGTTCCTTTTAGCTAAATTGTGCCAAGAAAAAAGAATAAGATGCAAAGACACACAAAACAAACTTACCAGGTACTTTAAAATCCTCGCTATAATAACTATTTGCATGTAAGAAGTAGGCTAAAATTAAACCTAGTTTCATAGACTAAAGGGAGATTTTGGCCATGGCAAACCAATCGCTACTCTTGGTCAAACTATGTTTAGCCAACATGTCTGAATTAGCTTACACGTGGCTAATTGGTTAATTCAGGAGCCACACCCTTCTACAAAATATCAAATTTATTTATATAAAATAATTTACACATTAACAACTGTACACATGCACAGTTGCACACGCCCACACAATACTTTGAACCACAAGTTTAGGCCATTTTTTTTTCCTTTACATAAATCCAGCACACTATTATTTTACAAGAATTTACATTATATTTCTTTGAAGACACAATGGGGAAAAAGCTTTGATCATCCATATTACAAACCTTCCATCAATTATAAAACAAAGGCAGTCTGAAAAGTATGTATAAACAGTAAAAAGAATATACAAATGGTTACAAAAGTCTTAAACAGCCAAATAATCTTTGTTTTTTTTTTAAATTCCCTCGGCACGTACACAATGGTTGTGCGACTCCGTCTTTCATCTCCAGTCACAAGAAGGGGTGACAAAATTCAACTTTTCTAATTTGAGAGACTTCTTGCTGGCAGTGGCCCAGGAAGAATACACAACGTTTTTGCGTATTATTTCCTTCTGCGTATTTGACTCGCTTCGAAGCTCAGTAATGGAAACCCCAAGCAACGGCCGCCTTAAATCTGCATTTTTTGTTTCTTGCCGTAATCAATTTTGCTTTTTTTTTTTAAAGCTTACATGAAAAGCTGAACAGCAGCACTTAACGCAGACAGTTGAAAAAAAATTATTATTATAATAATGAACCTTTGCACGACATTTTCACACTCCCAGGAATTAATACCGGACACGAATCGGGACTCCCATCGCCTTTTAAATGACGGGCATCTCAGTGAATAATGAAACCGTTAATAGTTCAACACAGAGTACATAGAAAGTTTATGCTTGTAGAGTTCAGACAGTACAAATAATTGTGCATTTAATAAGGCAAACATCAAGGCTTCTGGCAAACTAGGAGTTTCAAGACCATGGACGCATCACGTGGTGAAGAAACACGGGGCTCAAAAATCAAAGAGGGTTCTCTTTAAAAAAAAAAAAAAGTTTTTAGGGTTCTTTGTTTTCCACTTTCAGGGAAGGGTTTCACCAAAGTGGAAATAGGGAACTTGGGAATGGGGGGGGGGGTGGGAAAANTTTGGGGGAGAAAAAAAAAACAAGCTAGCAAAATGCTTTTTTTTTTTTTTAGCATCACTGCCACGCTGAGCGAGACCAATCCAGACAGAAGTTTCTGGAGACAATAATAATAACAATAATAATAATAATACAAAGGGGTCGGTGGGTCCTGAAATCCCTAGTTTTTGAGCGTTTCTAGATCGGTCTGCATATGGGTGTTTTGTTTTTGTTAAAAAAAAGAAAAGTCTGATGGTTTTTAAGAGGATGTCCAGATGATTGTAAGTTTCATTTCACGGCACCCAGTCTTTTCAGAAGTTTCTTCCCTTTGGAAAGGAGACCCTTCGTCTTTCTCGAAGAGAGCTCCCTGCCTCGCCTGGGGCTACCAGAGCCCATAGTTGGGAGAGGTGACCCCGAGTGGAGATGGGCTGTGGGGCTTGGTGATCTCCTTGGTGGTGAACCTGTGTTCTCAGGAGGAACCTGATAGGTATATTTGTTAAGTTTACTGAAGGGTTGCAGTCACGGACAACAAGAAAGCTTTTTTTCTTTTTTTCATTCATTAAACCAGGGTTTCTCAATCTTGGCCTGTTGAAGACGGGTGGACTTCCCACGCCCAGAATTCTCCAGTCCACAACTTATCTAGAGCACTCCAGCCCACAACCGTTCTAGAGACCACAACCGTTCTAGAGATCACAACCGATCTAGACCAGGGCTGGGCTGGAGAATTCTGGGAGTTGAAGTCCGCCCATCTTAAAGTGGTCAAAGTTGACAAACACTGCATTAAACACACAAACACACACACACACCTCTTTTAGGGGCAGGATTATTTTTCTTCTTCTTTATGCCACGTGACAGACCCGTCTGTTTCCCGCGGTATGTCAAAAGACTTGCGTAAATTGAACTGGGCTTGATGTATGTTAAAAGTCGCAGCCTAGACAGCTGAAGTCTTCTGCCTATTTTAGAAGACCAACCTCCGAAAAAGGACTTCTTTTAAAGGAGGGATCTGGATTTTGCCCGAATCCCCTTGCTTCTCAGGAGGGATCTGCGGACTCACACGTGGCATATGTCTATGTGGACTAACCCATTTCTGGGAAGAATCATCCGGGGTTACGAAGAATTCAGACTAGCTCAATTCTTGCTTTCCTCTGTGCCTCTTAATCCATCCCCCCACCCCCACCCCGCCTTTGCCAACTTTTAGCATTCTGTCAGGACATATTTTGAGAAGATGGCACACTGGTGGAAAGGGAAAAAAAGAAAACCAAACAAAGCCAAACTAAAACGGACCTTAACCACAATCAAAGAAAGCTCTTTGAGACCTTTGGTTGAACGTTTCTGGGTTGGGTGGCATTCTCCACACGCCCAATGGCATTGAAGAGGAGAACACCGCGAGGAAAAATGGTGGAAAAAACCCAAAATGGAGCTCCTAAGAACATCCAACTTCCCTCATGTTACGTCTGTTTGGACATCTCAGTGGGTTCGTTAAGCCAAGGAGGTGCCAAGCTTGCTTTGATCTTCGATCAAGGTCTTGTCTAATGGGGGAGGGGGAGGGGGAGGGGAGAAGCCAAAAGGGACCCTTTTCTCAGTGCAACCCCAACATACACCTGAAGATACCATCTGTGGAGCATTAATGTGTTTGCCCACCGATCTGAGTGGCACGCTTTCCTTTCAGCTTATTGCATTGGTCAACCAAGGAGCTGCTGAGATGTTGGGGAGAGGAGCACACTTCCATAAGTGACATAGTTTGAACTCGGCCATGACCAGATGGGCAACCATACCCCAGGAGAATTGCTTTGAAGGCAAACTGGCCACCGGTTATTGAAAGTTAGTGTGCTTTCAAAAGAAGGAACTCGAGTCCTCTCTTCCCACCGCCGGCCAGGTTGTTTTAGCACAACCGGCTTGCTCAGCAAACAATGTTGGGTTGTTTTTCGTTCTCCCCAATTAGCTAACAATGCAATACGCAGCTTTTCTTTGGAATCAAAACACTGGGAGCACTCTTTATGCAAACAAGCATTAAGGCCAGTAAGAAATATGTTCCAAATAGTCAGACATTTTCTCTCCCTGGGTGGGTTAAACGAGCCTTAAGCCCTGGACGCGTTTCTGCATTTCTTTTTTATGAATCAGAAATTCTCCTTTCCTAACTTTGTGCCTTCTATTGCCGCTGGACTAGCAGTCCAATGGCTGGTCACCTGGAGGGGATGGGACTTGTAGTCCCCCATAGTTGGAAGGCATCAGATTGGGAAATCCTTGCTTTTCTGGAACCAGGGCTAAAGAATTTGGAAACATATTTCTTTTTTTCTGCCCACATCATGGGCCCAAGGTGGCTCGCATTACAGGAGGCCAACTTAGAGGAATCGGGGTTATCTACTGGTATCTTCAGTTGCACACTTACGTGAAGGCAATGTTGCCCGTTTTTAAGGTGTGAAATGAACACTCTTCTTCTGGTTCCCAAGCAGATGAGCAAAGAAATAAAATAAATATATATATATATATACACATAAAATATAATAAGAGAAAAAAACTGCAAGGATGAGAGAAGAAGACACATGAAACCCTTCAGAAGGGAGCATCATTCGGCAGCTCAAAACATCGCTTTGAAATTTTGAAGTTTGGGGCGATGTTCCCCCTCCCCCCCAAAAAAGAAGTGCCTGAAGTTTTACATCCATCCATCCATCCATCCCCAAGTCTACTGTCTTAGGTAAATGTCTACAGCAGATCTATAATTTACAGATATAAACTGCTCAAGGTGGGGGAATAAATATATCTATATATATATATAAAATTAGTGGCTCCTAAATTAGCATGAGATCGATCACTGATGGAAGGAATAAGTTGGTTTAGAGCGAGGAGCTGTTTCGTGTTTTTTTTTTTGTTTTTTTTTTGTTTTTTTGTCTCCCAGCTTCAGAGCGATCTAAAAACTTGGTTTCAAAAAAAATCTGTTTCTTAATAGATCTATCTATATATATACATATACATATGTACACAAACACGTTCAAGCCAAACAGAATCTGAAATGGTCGGCAAGGGGAACAAAGCGAAAACAACAGTGTCGTTTTGTTTTTTAATTCTCTTTTTTCTCTCTCAATGCTTGCTTACCCTTTTCGCTTTCGTACGTATGGGCGCATCTTGAGGGTACTGCGAGGGCGCGTCGGATAAATAGACTTCTACATCATCAGGCACTTCTTCAAGAAAATTTGAAGGAACGAGACCCATCTGGTTGTTCAGTTCCCCCTGAAACATGGAAATGGAAAGAAAAATGAACGAACAAACAAGGAGAGATTCAACCCTGGAAACAAGGAGGAATCTTCTAACAGTGAGAACAATCAACCGATGGAAGTGAATGAAGTTGCCTCCGGAAGTTGTGGGAGCTTCATCCCTGGAGGCTTTCAAGAAGGGACTGGACTGCCATTTGTCGGAAATGGTGTAGGGTCTGCTGGGTGGGCGGGTGGTGGTGGTTTGGATTAGATGACCTTCAAGGTCCCTTCCAATTCTTATTCTGTTCTGTTTGAGATATCTGACTGGACAGCTATGGTAGAAAGAGTGCAGAGAAGAGCAACCAGGATGATTGAGGGACTGAAGGCTAAAACATGCGGTGAACGGTTGCAGGAACTGGGCCTGGC
>AZIM01001592.1:137371-153884 GCA_000516915.1 Ophiophagus hannah
CAGGGTCTCTGGTCTGTGGGATTTAAAATTCTGAGTTTGGTGGTCCCTGAGATGCAAAAGGTTGGCAACCCCTGCCCTAAAGGATATAGTTTGTTTGCTTGTTTGGTATAGAATCACTATAAACCCTGTTTATAATCTTTTCATAACTAAGATTCTATTTAAATATCAGTTTTAATATCAGTTCCCCCCCCCCCAAATTCCCAAAAATATTGCTGGGGATGATCGTTCTAATGTGGAAGGACACAGAAATCCAGTCAAATTTAAGAAATTCAGGCACCACTAAACATGGCCTTATCTCTCCTGTTGAGATCAATAGAATATAATATGTTTTTATCTTGTGCCTGAAGTTTATTTTGGTTTTGGATAGAGATTATAATTAAGTTTCTTAATTGCTTTTATGGAACAAAACTGTGTTTTGCCAAACAGGTTAATATCATGGACAAGTACATGACTCAAGGCTGTGATATATAAAAGGTATGTTAATGAAGGGCAAAAGAAAAATGTAATTGCTCTCATGCAGTTTTGCAGAATTTCAGAGAGGGTCTATGGTTGAGAATTTACAGATTTGTCCCTTTTTAAAACATTTGCCAAGGGAAAAAAGTCTCAAACTCAAAACACAAAACACCCTGCGAATCCTGACTAAATAAAACTGAAGGAAGCTTCATAAATGTTGGTACACTTTGATGAAATTGACAATAAGAATTTTAATGGATAAATAATAAACAAATGTACAAATTAGGGTTTAGCTTAAAGGCAATCAGCATTATGACTCATCTCTGTCTTTGAGCCTAAAGTCTTTCTTTCTCTCCCTTAAACTCCACCACAAATGAGTTTTTGTGAGACTTGTTGCACCGGCACAGCCTCTTGGAGCAGGATGCCTTGCAGGGTCCCAAAGATTCATTTCTGGCGGAGTTTGGGGGAGAGAAAGAAAGACTTNGACTTTTGCTGCTTTCCTTGTGTGCAGCTAAAAGCAGAAGAAAGAAGCTGAAAAAAGCAGTCTGGTGGCCAGGCCAGGCCAGGTGCATGGGGTAAGTGGGGCAAGTTCCCCCCTCTGCCCTTTCCCCCCTCCCCTCACTACCTTATGCTGCTCACAATGCAAGAGACGCAAGCCTTGTGTTCCCACAGGCCTTGTGTTCCCGCGTAGCATGGCTTTATTGCTTTGGGGGTGCTTTGGGGGGTGACATTTCTCTGTGGACCACCAAAATTTTCTTGCAGACCACCAGTGGTCCCCGGCCCACTGTTGGAGACCACTGATCTAGAAACTGTAAAGTTATTGCATATAAATGTGAAAGTTACTCTTGTAGTGGAGTGTTTTCCACATAGCTTGCTAGCCTCGTTGATGTGAATTTTGCATGGTTCCTTCTTCACTGAGTTGTTTATGTTGTGTACATACTATTGACCAACCCTAGCTACAGTACCAAGGACAGGGAAGGAATGGTTTCTCTCGACATGAATTTTGCATAATGTGTATAAGTGTATATAATGAAATTACATTACACTATTGTAGAATTATACACCCTTTTCAAGAATAGTGAACTGAAGCCAAGTGCAAGGATGAAGGTACTATAAGCATTATAAGAATAGGGGTTATCACCATGTCAAGGTGACAAGCCATTAAACTAAGATTGTGCATAAGTTAACTAGTACCATAAGATTGATTTCGTTTCCTATTATAAAGTGAAAAAGTTCAACACAAATTACAGGAAAACAATATTTTAATATTAAACCTTCACATCAATCTGTATTAAAAACATTGAGCTCTAAAGGTATTTTAAGACAGCCAGTTTGGTGTAGCCGTCAGGCTAAAAAACAAGAGATTACAAATTCTAGTCTCAATTTAGGCATAAAGCCGGCTGAATGACCCTGGGAAGCAAGCTTTTTCTCAGGTTTAGGAAGCTGCCAAAGGTGAACCACCGCTGAAAAACCTAGCCAAGAAATGCAGAGACTCTTCCAGGCAATCACCAGGAGTCAAGAAGGGAGACACATATTAGCTTTTAAGGCTGTGAAGTACTTAAAATTTGATTTGGAAAAGATGTGGCTGCTTTAATGGTTCAGAGATAGGTGTGCCTTTGTGTTCTCATGTGTTTCAAAGCATTTTATTCAAATGAAATGCAAAGTATTGTGCAGTTCTGTTAGTTTTCATATGCAATCTTATTGTAAAGTTATGAGATGTATTCAGTCTGAACAATGTACATTCCAGTATAGGAAGTGCAATTTGGTTTCTTTGTTTAAAAATGCAAAACAAATGATACTTTATAACCTCTCTCTCATTCACACAGACTAAAAGGAAACAAAAACATAAATTTGGATGATTTATAACTTCAACAAAAAAGAAATTAACAGTAAGGAATTAGGAACATTGATAATTTAAGAAGCAGAAAGCCCATAGTAAACTTTAATATTTTATAAAGCTGGCAGAAAAGCTAAGAAATGTTAACAGCTGGTGGGCCTTGTGAGACATAGGAACTATCCTAAAAATCTGACTAAGATAATATTTTCCCTTTAAATCCATTTTAAACTAATTAAATTGTCCTTAATTACATTTAAAACATCCTCTAGCAAAGAGAAGAAAATGACATCAGCTCTAGTTATGAAACAAGGGGAAGAGATAAGAAAATGGCTTACTTTTAATTACATACCATGGTATTTTTGATGAAGAATTAAAAGTTTGTTCTGTAACTGTTTAGTAACAGTTTGCTGAATTGCAATGTTGTTTGTAAAGTGTATGAGCTTGTCTTGAACATCCATAAATAATTGCTGGATTTAGGTTTTGTACAAAGATTCATTCATGTTTAGATCACTAGTCAAGGCCATCTCTCTCTCTCCCTCTCCCTCCCTCTCCCTCCCTCTCTCTCTCTCTTTCACACACACAGAGGCAGACAGACATGAAGCAGAGAAGATATAATTGATAGATTGCACCTATAACCTCATATATTTGCTATTTGGTGATTATTATAGATTGTGCATTTGGCTATATACATATGCACATGCAGAAAATGCAATGCTTAATTATACTTTCATAAATATATGATATACATAAATTTTGGAATGGAGGGAGGGAGAGACAGACAGACAGACAGACAGACAGAGACAGAGAACCAGATTTGGCTGCAAAAAATCAAGTTAACAACAAGGTGGCAGCAAACATACAAATGCTCTTAATTCTTTGCTACTTTCTAGGACAATGTTTACCAACCATGCTGATTTTCAGTTGTGTGGATTTCAACTCCCAGAATTCCCTACCCAGCATTTAACAGTTCTGGGATTTGAAGTTTTCACATCTTAAAGTTAACAAGCACCAATTTAGAGTGATCTAATTTTTTGCAGGCGTGATCTAGAACCCTTAATCTGCCTCACCATGAACTGAGCTTTTGAGAAGTAGTAGTTTGTCACATAACATGAAATACAATTTATTATGTGGATAAACTAAAGGTTAATGTAGAAGGTCTCTCTATATTTAGTGAGGAAATAATTGCTTAAAATTTCAGGAATGATTTCAGTCATGCTGCACAATAATTTATCTGGTCATTAGTGCCAATTTTTGAATCTCTCTCAGTTTAGATGCAAAAGGATTGTAATCAAGAGCTGTTTTCTTCATACTAAAGATATTAATTAGGTGACTGGTTCTTTAATAGGCATGAACAGATATTTTCTTTTCCCTAGCAGTTCACCCTGTCCTCAGTGTGATTTATAGTGCAGCAGGTGTATAAAGCTAATAATTGACATTTTGTCCCTTTACAGCAGTTTTCAGTGACATCTCATGGATATATATTTTTATGCATGATGCACACTTATTTACATTTGATTTATAATTTCTGACTGACCTCATGCAGGCCAGAGGTGGCCTGGAGGAGGAGGCTATAAAATGTCCAGATCTGCTTTGGGAAGTAACATAAACATAGCGTGCACATACAGGTACATGCAAATAGAGATTTTAAACCTCAGTTGTTTCCTAATATCCAAGGAAAATAAAATAAGGGTTTGTTTCTATGAATAATGCATTTCTAAAATGTTTGTTGAAGTGCTTAGCATGCCAAGCATCTCCAAGAATGGCTGGCAAATTCTTGGGAACAGAAAGAATATGTAATCTCCAACAAATAAATAAGAATGATTATCGGTGAGCACTTGGTTAGAAAATATATGTTTTGAATATGTGGTTTAAACTTAAGCCTATTCATGCTTATACACGGCAAAGGAGTGAATATAAATCAAAGGATAATGGAGTTGAAGGAGATCTTACAGTTTTGAAGTCCAACTACTGCTCAATCATCATCTCTCATGAATGGGCACCCAACCTGTGTGAAGATGTTGGATGAAGAAGCACTCACCACGTTATGAAGCAGCTCATTCCATAGCCTACCTGGATATATTTCCTTGGTTGGTTGGTTGGCTGATTCAACATATTTATATAGCCCCCTTTCTACCAAAACTGTCCAGGTGATGAATGAATAAAAACAACAATAACAAACCATAACTATAAAAAAACCTGTCACTAAATTATTAGTACTGTTGTGCCATTTGCAAACTTGATAAACATCCACTGAATCCTTCATCTGGGTGGTTAATAAAAATATTGATATGCACAGATCTGGGTAGCCATGTGGCGCTACACTCAGTACTTCCCTGCTAGCTGAAATGGTACCTTTAACAAGTACATTTTTTGCAGTACTGGCTTAGTATTCACGTTCCAAGTAATGCAACCCTTGTAAAATGAACTCCAAGGCATTTCAATTCCTCAAATTTATTAGGATACACCCAAAGTCTGTGTCAAGCCTGAATTTGGTTAGGATTCATATGAATTCAGTTTGACACACTTGAGACTGGCACTAACTGGTAGAAAGCCAGTACTGAAAGTTTCCTGGCTTTCCATGCCACTATAACTCAGTTTTCCAAAACAATATGTCACATTGTCCAAAAAGGATGTGAAATGGTCTCCTGGCAACTTCATTCCTCCTTCTGTTGGAATGCAGCTGACTCATCGTCTAGCTATGTTGTTTCGGCTGGAACTCCATCTACCTCAGTCTCAAGAGTGTCAAACTAAATTCACATGAATCCTAACCAAATTCAGGCTTGACACAGACTTTGGGTAGCAGTTGTTGTTATTTTAAATTTATGCGCCATCAGATCTAAAGATTTTATGAAGCATCCATAGCATATTATATGCAATATATAAATATAGTCCATTGAGAAGAAAAATATAATAAAACATCATCCTTTACCAGACAAGATCAAAAACCAGTCTGGTCCCAGATTTGTTTCAAAAGCTAGGTTTTTAAAACTTCTCTAAAGGATGTCAAGGTCAGGGCCAGATAAATCTCTGGGGGATGATATGATAGATGGCAGAGCTCTATAATCCCCTGAGATTGGTGCGGTTCAGTTATTGAGTCATTTGAGAATCCATCTAACTACAGTGTCATGTATCTTATGTTTTACTGCTGAAAAAGGATGGTATCATGAAGAGACTGTTGAAGGTTTTGCTGAATCCAGGTACACTATGTATATGATGGTTTCCCAGGTCCATTAAGCTAATAATGCTATTAAAGAAAGAGACAAGGTTAGCCTGGCAAGATTTCTTTGTGATAAGCCCACACTGGTTACTATTGTGACAAGCTTATCCAAGAAGGAATCCCTCCTTCTTCTTTTTTTGAAGATGGTAATGACAATTGTTCTCTGTCTTCTCTGATCTCATCAGAGTATTTAAAGATGATTGAGAGTGGTGACATCCCCATCCCCAGCAATTCCTTTAGTAACTTTGGATGTAATCACTCTGGTCCTGGAAACTTTAATTTGTTCAAATTAGGGTTTTTTTTGTTTGTTTGTTTACTTTGTATATGCTAAGTTGTATTTCCCTGTTTTTCCTAATGACATAATGATGACCACATAATGACCTTTTCCCTTCTAAAAGAAAAAAAAGACACCAAATAGAAGTAAACAAGTTCTGTCTTTTCATCAATATTAATTGCCCAGTTCACCATTTTCTCTTTTCAATAGACCTACAGATTCTTTGACACTTATTTTTCTTTCTTTTTTTCTATGTTATCCAAATCTCAGACAGTTCATACATAAAAACACAGAACAATAAAATAATACAATGATAAAAGCGAAGAACAAAAGAGGGCACAAACTAGAGAATTCACAAAACAGTCCCCTAATAGACCCAATAAATAGAGTGCAAGATTCATAACCAAAACTATGTATTTTCAATATTTCCAAAATATGAGCATATCAGATTTCAAGGTAAGAGTATTCCTTATGGTTTTCTGTTGACAGAAAAACAGTATCACCAGCTCTCTTATCTTTACCTCTGCTATAATAATAATAAATTATCTTGGGACTTTCACACTGGGTAGATTGAAACTGGTGGACAAGATGGTTTTATCAATAGTGGGCACCTAGTCACACAGTGTATTAAAGGTCAAAAACAGCATTCTGAATTGGTCTTGGAAGCAATATGAAGCCAGTTTGGGTCCTGGAGTATGGTGGTGTTACTTCAACCATGGAAGAAGGCAAAAAGATTAGTCTAAAAAGTTAGAAAGTTAGTGGGGCTCAGATTTGGAATCTTGAATCATTGATATGTATTTGTTCTTTCTTTATGAGCTAGCTCTCTAATAATGTAATGGAAATATTAATAGTATTTCATGTGGATGAAGTTTAATGATATGATTAAAATAGGCTGTTTCCTTTGTTGTGTGCTTTCATCTTGTTGTATCATTCTCCTCTTCCTGTCTCTTTTTATCTCATAAGAAATTTAAAAATTGATTATATACATTGATTCCATATATAACAGTATAATATTCTGTCCTTTCAATACTTATTCATTCCAGCTGTTGACTTGTTTTTCTTTTCCTTTTTTTGCATAATTCTTTCAAAATCAATGGCTCCTCAGTTGATTAAGTTAATTACAAGCCAAGTTCTTAAGTGTAATTGAGTTGACCTAGAATTCGATATACCTGTAGGCTAAAAGAGTACCATGTAAGATATCCATTTAACTTATACTATTTTATATTTAATCAGCCTAGCAACTTAGCACAAGCTGACAAGGCTGGTATGCTTCAGGTCCTTTCACATAAACAATATCATGTGTTGGAACCCAGGAAATGTGCTTTCTAGTTCACATACCTACCTCTGGAGTAAGATTTCCCCCTGATAGACAAGTGGGTTCCAAAAGTTGTTAAAGATATATTCTTACAAGCTGTGGGTCAGAATGGTTGGATCCTTTGTAGATTTGTTCCTGTTCTTTATTCTTTTCTTATTCTCTTTTTATAATAATTACATAGTATTTTTATGCAATATAATATTTTTGTTTGGTTGTGTTGTATAACACCCCAAGCCAGTTTGAACTTGGGGGATGATAAATAAAATAAAATAATCATCTTTGAAATCTGGATTTTCAGAAAGGAGGAATTCAGAAAGCATCCAGTAACAATATTCACAAGTACATCTAAATAACAGCTGATGCAAATTCCTTAAATATACCAACCAGTTTATCCTTAAATTGCATTGTATAGTCCATCTCCCATGAAAGATCTGACTTTATGTGTCAATTCAGCCTCGGCAAATGGGACAGTTGCTCCCATGTTTTCTGTAGTTTATCAAACCAATAATATCTTGCAAGATCAGATATTTTTTTAAAAAAGAAAGAAAAAAGAAAAGAAAGTCCCAAAGGGGGAAAAAAATTGGGTCGTAGTTATGCAAACAGGCAGTGCATTCAGTTAAGCATTAGTATCAACCACCATTAGAGGTCCTGAGAACCCCATGGAAACATTTCTTCTAAAGCTAGGATTAGAACTTAAGGGAATTAGTATTGAGGGAAATAGTGGATGACACCTGTGGATCAATATTGAATCATGTTTCAGAGGAATGTACAAATATAAAAAGAGTTTCCCTTTCCAAATTTCCATCACAGCTGTCACAGGCTATCTGTCTTTGACAATGAAGAATTTTATAACATCATGACAGTCACATTGATTATCTGTCACAATTGACCGTAATGTCATCAATTAATATGATATAAATAAATATGCATCAAGGAAAATCCCGTTTCAAATCATACTCAACTCCTGGTGACCTTCTGAACACATCCATGCAAATTTTCTGCAATAATATGAAGTAGCTTGCCACTGCTTTCTTCTGAATGTTTTTTTTTTATTTCCCAGTCAGACAAGACCTCTTGTAATTTCTTATCCAATAACTTTGTATTGAAGTATTGAATGCAGTAATAATGGCCCTAGATTTACCACATCTTCTGACAAATTATGAAAATAAGCTATGTATATTTGTATGTATGTGTTTAAAGGACTTCATAACTTCTCAATGTTAAAGGGACAGATACCAGTGTTCTCCCCAAAATAAGACGAGGTCTTATTTTCTTTTGGGGCCCCAAATAAGCACTAGGGCAGGGGGTGTTTATTTTCCCCCCCTTGTATGGGAGGCCCACTTCTGCTTGCTCGTGGTGGAGCAGAAGGCTGCGCAGCAGGTCAGTGCTGCCACCATGAGGCAGGAGGGTGGAGCTGCCCCACATGCCCCATACTGGCTTACCTCAGGGTCCCTGTAGCCAGGCCATCCACATCCTGACACCTGCCTTGCCTTTCAGCTATGGCACCAGCATGCCACTTAGCCTCCTGCTCCATTGCAGCTGTGAGCAAGCAGAAGAAATGGGTTGGCAACCATGTGGGCTCCTGATGCACTTGGCTGCCAATGCTGCCACTGTGAGGCAGATGTTGGGGTGTGGATGACCTGGCTGCAGGGGCCCTGAGGTAAGCTGGTGCAGGGCATGTGGAGCAGCTCCACCCGCCTCCTCGCCTCGTGGCCATGGCACCATGAGCAACCAGATGGAATGTGCAGGCAGCCAGCTGCACAGGCTCTAAAGTAGGGCTTATTTTGGGTGTGGGGCTTATATTAGGCACACACGTAAAACATACTGGGGCTTAATTTTGGATAGGTCTCATTTTCAGGGAAACAGGGTATATCCACTGCTCCCATCCCTATTAAGCCATGGTTAATATTCAAAGTTCACATATTTGGTATTGACAGTTCAAAAATGAGGTGTAATGCATGTAGGTTTCACAGAAAATTGAACACACAGAAGCAGAATCCAGAACTTCCTAGGAATCTTACATAGGGAGTGCACAATTATATTACATATACTGACCAACTTTCCATTCAATGGAATGCTTGTAAAAATATATGAAGCACCAGCAAACATGTTAAAAACTGATGCAGCATTCTGAAAACACATTTATTTAAATTGCTCTTTGACATCCCATTATGCTTAGGGTGCTCAGATTTAGATTACAGACAACCACTGGATGGTATCAGAAAGTTGCAAGAAATCTAACTCCTTGTTCCATCTAGATGTCTTTGCTCCAATCAGTTCTCTGGATTGTTGTGCCCAAATCTATTAGTCTTAGCTTATCTTTTCCTTCTTTCTTTTCCATATATCTTTTGACTTTTATTCTCTTTAATTTTCCTGCTTACAATCTCATAGTTGTATGAAATAAATAATCTCTATTGTTAATAGAATCTTCTTCTTGTCAACATTTTGTGGATAATTATTTTTCATAGGTCATATATGTTAAGAATAAGTAGGATTTAGGTGTTAAGTCCTAGTTCTGTTGTCATACTCGTAAACAGTGGTTTATGAGTTAGTATTTTAAAAAAGTTTGCATAAGTGTGGTTGCCTTTTAAATTATGATCTAAATCTGATGATACATTGGTCGCAAATATTATAGCTATGTTTTAAATGAATAAAGTTATGCCTTCCTTTTAGTTTCACTGTGTGTTTGTTACATTTGTTAATGTTCTCTATTATGATGCTTCTTCACATACAAGGCTATTCCATATGAACTTTGATAGAACTGTGTTTTAATTCTTGCTGTTGTGATAAACCCAAATAGCTTGCAGTCAAACATTTGTTTTGTGCTACAAAATGCTTCTACAGTGGTAACATTATTGTCTGAGAAAGGAAATTCTTAATCTTCTCCCCTTGTGATGGCCTTATTCTAAATCCACAACCATAAGCTGTTTTTTCCATGTAAAAGGAATGAATTGGATGTCCACCTATTTGGACTTATTGTTTTACATTACAATCATCAAAACAAACTTATACGGAGTTAATTATATAAAGCTGCTTGGCTATCAGACTGCAATGAATCTCTTACATGTGATAATGAATTAATGAAAGAAAGAAAGAAAGAAAGAAAGAAAGAAAGAAAGAAAGAATTTCTATCAGTAAAACCAGGAAAGTAGATATGCAACAGCTGTACTAGCTTGCCCTCTTTCCAAAGGATGTTCAATCACAAGAACCTCTTATATGCAGTTTGAAGCAATTCAACTTAAGACAAAGCTTCACAACCTAAGGGAGAATTAAGCCAAAGACATGACATATTACAAGCTTTGTTCCTTAACGAAGACACCATAAAGCTACAAGACTGGCTTCTACTTAATCAATCTAAAATAAAGTCTACAAGAATAGGTACTATAAATTATATAACCTTATTTATCTAGGATAAAAACTTTACAACATTACACAAGAGCAGTAGCTCTCTGTCTATAGTGTATCTACAAACTACAAAAATGTAGGATACCAGCTAGAATATTCCTGTTAACCATCATTATTTCACCCACTCCATGGGTTTTATATAAAGCCTACAAGAGTCAAGTCAGATTTGATTCAAGCTGCAAATTTCAAACTCTGGAAAAAAAAGCAATGGAATCTGAGCCACAGTGAGACTTGTTAAAGAAGAAAAAAACAACAACAAAAAAATAAGGGGTATCCTGCACTTATACTGAGATGAAAATTAAATATATATTAGATAATAAATATTGTTGTACACTGCCCAAAGTCATTTGCTTGTGAGGTAGAGAGACAGAGATTGATGAGAGATTGACGAGAGATGAGGGAAGATAGATAAAATGAGAGAATGATAGATCCCTGCCAAAATTCAATTGCACATTTCTAAGGATTTCATTTCAACATATTTTTAATTATCCCTTTTACATCTCTTTTAATTTAATTTTTTTAAAATATGGTCATTCACTTCAAAAGGCTCTGAGAAGAATGGAAGAAATGTTGGAGGTTTTCTAGTCAAACCCCCTCCTCAAGCAGGAGCCCCATAGCAATGCCATTTCAAACAAATGGCTGCCCAATCTCTTCTTAAGAACCTCCAGGGACAAGAGCGCTCACAACTTCATTCCAATGATTAATTGTTCTGCCAGGATTGTTTCCTTATTTTTAGGTTGGTTCTGATTGATTAATTTCTGTCCATTGCTTCAGGTCCTGCAGTGCTGCCCTTCAGCATTGTTGTACCTACCTAATAAGAGATATACACTCTCCATATACTGTCTGCAGTTACCTCTCAATTCCATTGTTCAACCACCTCTGCACAGCCAGCACTGATGAAGCCAGAGATTTCTCTGTCCTAAAATGTTGAGTGGAAGGCAGCTGTACACCTAGTGCTGGAGACATTTCACTAAAGGAAGCATCTAGCTGTGGAGGAAGGAAGACTGCACTTAAAAGGTCAGTAGCTTCAAGAAATGGCTTAAGCACCTATATCACCCTGTGCATTGTGGGCCTGGTCTGTCTGATGAACAGTAAAGTGATGTCAGTTTTCCCACAAAATACTTGTGGATTTCCCACAACTAGTCAGCCAACCACAGCTTCAAATATGTGTAGGTCTGCTGAGCCATTACGTGCTTAAAGACTCAGTTGTATGAAAGACCTACCACTGGATTGCTTCTCACACAGAAGTTTTCACCTTTTACATCACAGTGAAAATAGTGTATGATTTTGCAACAGAACTCAATGGGATGGCATGTAATGCTGGTGTAGACAAATCCAATTCAACACGAGCAAAGAATGAATGCCCATGCAGTGGTCATTGTATATTGAATTTGCTATGCTTTGTAAAACACTCCTCCCCCAGCCAGTTCATAGAATGTCTCAGTTCAGAGACAGTGTGGGACAAGTTCATCCTTTCCAAGCAATCCAGGTGAAGTTTGGGAATATGTGTAACAATGCCACCAAGGGCTTCAAAACATTCCTGGTAGGTAGGGTTTATGGAGATGATAAACTCATTGGTCAGCCAGTTTGATCATATCAGAGTCAGAGACCCACTCCAGCATTTTCCAAAAAGGGAAATAAAATTGCAACATTATAGATTGCAACAACTCCAGAGGTAGCAAAACATTATTTGAATACACAAGACATTTTCACAGCCTCCAAATTTGATTTGCTGTCTCATGCATCTAAGGATGACAGATTGGGGAAAAATCAGTCTGGTATGCTGACCATGAATGATCAATCCACAGGCAATAAGCAGCACTAGCCCCACTTGGCAAACTGCAGACACCAGGTTGGATGGGACATAATTTATATTCAGGTGATCCATACTGTTTAAATTTCAGTTAACAATGGGTTGAATTTTTGTCTTTTAATTTTCAGCCTCTGAACATTAACGCCTCTGCTGCCTTCCAGCTATTCTTTCTCTATTCAGAAGGAACCTAATTATGATCTTTTGTCTGTCTGAAGCTGAGAGAATGTAATGTCCCTTAGCTTCCACCTGCTTGGCTTTAAAAGATTTTCTCATCTGCCAATCAAAAATAAACTTTTCCTTTGCCAATAAAGATGGGGTAAAGGGCAGCAGCTGGGAAAGGGCAGGTAAGCTATAGTTTTAAAAAATTGATAGGACAAAATGTGCAATCCTATAATTCATTTCAGCTTAATTTCACCATAACTAAATTGGATCTCAAATGGATCTATTCTATGTAGCTCTAATTTTGAATCCAAACCTATATTTCTAAATGCTCTTTTGAATGAGAAACTATAATTAATTTGATTTGATTTTGTCTACTGTGAAGTATCTATAGAAATTCTCAGTCATCCAGGTTATAGTTGTCCCAAAGATGCTTTTTCAAGAGACAACTGGACTTTGTTTTTGTTTTTTCAAAAACATTTTATCCAAGAAGCTTCTTCAGCTCTGACNNNNTGGTGGGGAACGGAAGGATTTATATTCCTTGCAGACAGCTGGTCATTTGCATTCTTTTAGAGAATTGTTGAGGCCACCTGGAGGTTTATCTGTGTCATTAGGGTCACCTGAGTGGTGATGTCTTCTTGGAACTGTTGAAACAACTGTGTTGTAGACTGGAGATAGATGATGTCATATCCCTCCCATCTGTTGAGAGAGGGCTGTTCAATTTTGACATAGGTAGCCTCTTTGACCCCTCCTTCAAACCAGCAGATTCTCTAAAAGAATACAAATGACCATGTGTACCTCCAAGGAATAGAAATCCTTCCATTCCCTATCATCCCATCAGAGCAGAAGAAGCTTCTTGGATGAGAAGTGAAATGTTTTCAAAGAAAAACAAGAAAGTCCAGTTGCCTCTTTAAAAAAAGCACCTCTGTGAAGTGCTTTCAGTCTGACTTAATTAGTTAACTCTCACACAAAATGCAGAATATATTTTCACAAACAGAGCTACCTATCACATACAAGGTAAGCTAGCAAGCTCTTGAGCAGGTCCTCAGAGAAATGTCATTTGATAGCCATAAAAAGCAACAGGTCCTTGAAGGATTTGTAGTGCTGTAAAGGCTCAAAATGTGACTTGCAATTTTGGACACAATTGTTTCTGCCCAAATGCCAGAGCATTAACCAGCGTTCTTGGCATTATTGTGTCAATTATGTGTCAAGAAACCCAAAATGTCACATGAAATCTTTTCTCTTGCCTTACTGCTGTGCAAATGTTATGTCAGCCATTTTGACTGGTGCCACCATCACTGACATTTTCCTTTTCAGCGCTGTGCAGCTGCCTTCTTTAACACATTCAACCCATTCTCTGGTCAAAATATTTCACAGGAAGCGGAAAATCAATTTTGTTTTCTTGCCCAGCAGTTCAGTAAATACCAAAAGCTTGACATTCTGTCCTTGTGATGGAGAACAGAATGAAAATGACAGAACACTTCTTGGTTCATGGCACCCACTGGAACAGAAAACAACTTGTTCACCAAGCTTCAGTCTTTCATCTGAGAGCAACATTCTAGTGCTCCTAATGCTGTTTCACATTTCATATTCTATAGGGATACATAAAGATTGCACAGCCTGCTTTGTAGCAGAATTCCTGATTCCCATATTAGTCCTGGAAATGGGAGAAGAAAGAAGTATTATGTTGTTATAAAAAAAATAAAGATGGAATAAAATAAATAAAAATAAATATTAAACAGTTGGATCACCCCAACTTGATCCAAATTGTGAGTTTCACCCTTTCATTATCTAACATAAGAGAACCCAACAACATTAAAAAAGGAGTTGGAAAGCTAGACCATTATAAAAGACAAAGGAATCATATTTCCTTCAAAACAAGAACAGGAGATATAAACCTTTGCTAGATTTCTACTGCTTTCTCAAATCTCTAAATGATCCTCTGTCCAGTTGGCTTGAACCCATTACTTATCTTCCTCATGCATGACCTCTCTGATAACTCAAATTTAGAAACATATGTGAACACTAGCATTGCAAGATCATGGATAGTACAGTATAATCCTCAACTATTCTTTGTCCACAGTTTATATCCAAAATAACCTACCCACCCCTGCAAAAATTATTACGAGGGAAACATTCTTCATCAAGTATTTTTTCCCTTTGAAAGTTAAATTATGAAATAAAGTTTGACATTTATAAAACAGTTATGAGTAAGGTTACAGTAAGGTTCACAACTTTCATCATTTATATGGCATAAGACACTGTTGAAGTACTTGATTCATACCTAAAAAGTTTCTCTCAAGGATTATTTTGGAAATATTTAACTGAACACATATTGCACAGAGTTCATATACATATGTGCTAAAATGGTTGTAGCTTCTAATGTATATAAATTGGACAATTCTCACTATGGTAGCATTGGGTTTCCAATACTTGTATGTGCATATCATATTTCCCAAAGTTCAGACCACTTTATTTGGAGAGCCAAATAGAATAAAATCATAATTGATATTTTAGAATGATATTTTTCAAACTAGGCAACTTTAAGATGTGTGGGCCTGAACCCTTCTTTGGGAATTCTGGGAATTGAAGTCCATACATTTTTAAGTTGCTAAGTTTGAAAAATACTTATAAGCAACCTTTATAGAGGGATATAATACTCATGTCTGTACAATTTTTTAGACTTCATAGTCATCACTAGAATAAAGACAAGTTCAGTTCCAGAGACTAGCTTTCTTCTTTCCATCCTGTTACACATGACATTGTCTAGGTGCTTGTTAATTAGAATTAGAATTCAGATCTGATCTATATAACAAAGCTACTAAATTGAAAAGCATACCAAGGAAATCTGTGAAATTGACATTCAGTTAAATGCACAAAAGCTATGATACATTTGCTCTTGTTAAGATGTCACAAGATTCTTCATGTTTTTGCTGAAAGATATCAATGTCTGTCCTTGTAGAAATTGCTACCATGTAAGGTTATTATGAGGACAAAATTGTAAAGGAGGGAATGGTGCCTATTTAGAAGAATTACTAAAGATAATATGTGATATGTCATTAGTGCCACCATCATGGGCAGCCTGTAGAGAAAATATGAGCTTAGAAATGTTATCTTTAATTGCAAAGTTCATCAGCTAAAACCAATAGTCTATAATTTAATGAAACCTCAAATTAAAAATAGCTAAACATTCCAAGGTATTAACAAGAGAATGTGCTTTTGGTTATTACAACACTGAGTAATTCTTAAGTCTCCCTGGAAATAGAAGCTAGTAACCTGACCTCCGTGTCTCAGAGATTTTTTTTTTTTATGTGAGGAAGAATGAGTATATGCCTTCACAATTTTACTTTAAGTTTTAAAAATTTAATGTATATCTCTCTAGTCATTAAATTGCAATAGTTTTCCTGTACAAGGAACAGGTAAGGATTTTTATGAAATGGCAGAGGTGAGTAATAACTGACAGTACCTTCCAGACTTCTTTGATTTTCTTTTATTTTATTATCCTGGGTTTTTTTGAAGGAATCAAAAATTGGGACAGAAATTCAGAAGTCTATTGATTTTTTTCCCAAGCAAGAGTAATAGCAAAGTTAAGTGCAGTAGGAATGTTGAAATTGTCATGCTCAAAAGAAAGAGTGAAATGTCTCTCTATTAAAAGCACCCTGTCAGCTGTTACACATTCAGCTAAGAATAGAAAGCTACATGCATGCCTACTGAGAATTCAATCTCACTAAATCCAGTAGGTCTTACTCTTATGAGTGAGTATAGATGACATTACAGCCTTAAAAATGCAGTGGCTCTGGTTTTAGTAAAAGACAATCTGAACTCATGTTTGAGAGAAAGTATTTGTACTTCTGTTTATTATATTGGCACAATTACTACCAACCTGCCTTCATTGAGGACCTGTATACTGCACAAGTCAAAAAGGGGGCTGTGAAAATATTTACAGACCCCTCACATCCTGGCAATAAACTGTTTCAACTCATATCNACCTGTATACTGCACAAGTCAAAAAGGGGGCTGTGAAAATATTTACAGACCCC
>AZIM01001593.1:102819-113377 GCA_000516915.1 Ophiophagus hannah
CAGGCCACCTCTGGATGCAGCTGAGCTTTTGCATCGGGTTTTCAGGGAGGGGGGGCTCCCCTGGAAGGTGGCCTTCCTTGCAACCCCCCCTTTTTTGGGGGGGAATGAGGGCCCCATGCTCTGACCTGGTCCGGTGACGTCATAAGGCAAGAAACTCCTGCTCCGTCATCACCCCCCCTTCTCCCCCCCCCAGGCAGTGCAGAGAGGGAGAAGCCTCCAATGGTTCAAAATGTGAATGTGCATTTAGAGCCCTTAAAAGATGATCCTACATGACCAATTGGCCATTGGAGATCAATCCGGATGGTGGGTGGGCAGGGATCCCTGCAAGAAATGCTGGATTTTTTTAAGCCATGAAGGAAAGCTGGTATTTATCGTCAGGCATTGGGGGGGGGGTATCTTCATCTTCCTGCAGCTTTTCACCAATTTTATTTTTAATTTTTTGCTGGGGAGCCATTTCTAGCTCTAATGCTTAATTTCTGCCTTGGGTGCAGATAATTTCTCTCTCTCTCTCTCTTTTTTGGGGGAGTGGGTGGGGGGGAGAAATGTTGTGGGTGCCTTTAGACCAAAATGATCTCCCTGACCCAACTGAGAGGCAGCTGAGCTTGGAGTGGGATTCCAGTTTAGCTTTGCCTCCCCCCCCCTCCCGTCAAAGCAGTTTCTCAGCCTTACTTTCCCGGCCTGCGAAGGAAGGGTGTTCTGAAGGTGATCACAGACAGATAAATCATAACCCTGAGAGAAAAAAAAATAGCAGCCAGGGATGGGAGGGGTGTGTGTGTGTGTGTGTGTTGTGGTTTTAATATTACCTTGCAAGGCAAAATGACCTCTAAATTTACTTTTGTATTGATAAACTAAAGGTTAGGCCAGAGAGGTGAGTTTTTATCCTTTAGTGCAGGGGTCTCCAACGTTGGCTACTTTAAGCCTGGAGGACTTCAACTCCCAGAATTTGCTTTGCTGGCTGGGGAATTCTGGGAGTTGAAACCTGCCAGGTTTAAAGTTGCCAAGGTTGGAGACCCCTGCTTTAGCGGGAAGGTGAGAACAGTTGAACTTAAATAACATATTGCAGATTGCTTAAGGCCTTGTTGTCAATAGGAAAAGTGTATTATGCACCTTAAGGCTATAGTTGTCTATCAACTTCATACCTTAAAATAGTCACCCTGAAACTCTATATTATTGGGCAGATGTTCTAAGACATTATTTCTCAACCTTGGTGACTTGAAGGTGGGTGGACCTCAACTCCCAGAATCCCCCAGCCAGGATTCNGAATCCTGGCTGGGGGATTCTGGGAGTTGAGGTCCACCCACCTTCAAGTCTCCAAGGTTGAGAAACTTTGGTTGAAGAGAGATAGAATAATTCCCCACAAATTGCTATTTCTGAGAGTGCACAAGGGGTTGAAGTTGGTCTCTAGCTCAGGTACATTAAAAAAAAAGATTCTTTTTTAGGGAATTGCCAAAACCTACCAGGAGCATCATTTCAACTCTTCATTTTTTGGGAAGAGAAACCTTTGTGTCTTGTTTGTCCTGACTCAAAACAGTAGACGTGAGGCTTTCATTTTCCCACTGACAAATGTGTGTGTATGCTTTTAAACATGACTTCTTGGCAATAAGGAGGCAGGCCCAATCTTTTTGATAGGGCTGGATTTATGCTTGTGCTATTGATTAAGTCTTCCTTCCCCAAAAATATAATTGCGGGGTTGCTAATGGTATGGAAAACCCTGTAAGATTTTCCTTCCATCTTCCTCCTTCCCCCCAGCTGTTTTCCATTCCTCTTAACAGTCAGCATTTGCAGGCAGCTAAGTACAATTTGTCCTTCCAGACCAAAGATTCCCTTCCATTTTTAAAATATAGCTAAAAATACCTCCACACACGCCCTTTTGCAAATCTTGAAGTCGACCTGCTGAAATTTCCAAGTTTTTGCATGGATGTTATCCTTCTGGCTGCCTAAGCAAGGATACAGGGCGGTCATCAGAAACAGAAAAGGTGATGAATCCAAGACATATTTGCTAATGTGCTTCTCTCTTCCACGATATGTGATCACGCTGCAATCTGAAAAAACAAAAGTTTGTGCCTTTTCAAATAATGCTGACCTTAGAACCTTTGTGCGTGCAAGCATTCATCACTCTCTGTTGGTGCGCTTATATAATCGCTTTGCTGGTAAATTTCAGATTATCCAAGGGTTTTAAGGTGTCCCTCAGTCATACTGATAAATTAGGAATTATTAACACTGCAACCTCATGCCTGCTTAGTTGGGAATTAAATCTCCTTGAATCCTGTGTATTGTGCTTACCAATGTCTGGTTAATCAGTTATTTTGGAAATGTATTAGACAAGCATGGTCATTACCTAAAGAGAAAATAAATAGGGAAGTTTCATTTTGTGGTTATAATTAATACCCCATAAAAAAGAACTTCCTTGGGATAGTTTGGATAAGAGCTAATGACATTTCAGGGAACACGATTGGGAAGTATTTTAAATTCTCTTTAGCCTATGAGGATTCCCTAATGAAACGCGGTCCCGAAACGATTGCAGGAAACAGTAGTTTAAATTGGTCAGGTCTAAAGGAAGCACCACGGCTATAAATGTTTAAAGTCTTGGCCACAGGATGTGTTTCATGTCAAAGGTTTCAGTAGCACAATCGTTAAATCCAAAGCGTGCCAGAGAGAGTTAAGTTGCTTCTTTGTAGGTAAACAGGTCTATGGGATGGTATTTCACATCGTGCATCAATTCATGGCCAGGCTCTAAATTTATGTCCATAAAATGATTGTATTGTTTTCCTGAGGAATTTAACTTTTCAATGCTGAGGCCAAAATAAATCCAAAGTGGTCAAGGAAAGGTAGGATAGTGTTATTCTTTTAACCACGAATCTTTTTTCTTCTTCTTTTTGGTCCCTGCATATACATATTTATGGCTGTTTTATACCACCTATTTATGCAAATAAGAGGACTAGCTATTAACATTGCATAACTGAATCTGTCTCTCTATAAAATGAAATGAACTCCGATGATGGCAGCAGGTTCCTTGCCCTCTATTGCCGTTCAAGATTCCGACAAAAAAGCAGCGGGAATTGTCTTTCTAATTCCTCCCTATTTTATCCTTCCTGAGGACTTTCTCTCCGTCGCATTGATTTTGGAATAGTTGACATTTAAACCAGTTAACCTGTGTTTGCTCTGGCAGCACCTGTTTCAGACGGCTAATGCAAATACCTTCTGATAGCAAATACTGTATTTTTAAGACAAATAATGCTTCAATTAAAGCTCCAATAACCCCCCAGCAGAAACTGAATGAGACAGTGATGCTGGCAGATAAGTTGGAGAAAATGGACTCTATTTGCTGGATATTATTTATTGGGACTCTTCAATAAAGTGTCTTGTTTCATTGCTTTGCACTGAGTGCTCTAGAAGGATAAAAGAAAACGGTCATCTGTGCATGTAAACCAAGGTTTTTCAGTTTTGGTGGTTTTGAGAAGTGTAGGGTTCAGCTCCCAGACTTCCCTAGCCAGGTGATTCTGGGAATTGAAGTCCACACATCTTAAGATTACAGAGGTTGAAAAGTTATATATCTATATAACTTCCCAGATTACTTCTCCTTAAGTATTAGATATTAGATCTTGCTGGACAGATATAAACTAAGTAACAGTATTATATAGCAATATATATATATAGGTAATTTATATATAGGATAATGTGTCTGTTCCCTGTCCAGCCTCAGTTGAGTAGCTATGATGTAGGTAGAACACCTGCGTTCACATCCCATTCCTACCATCAATGGGTCCAGATTTCTTCTTCTAGGCTCCGGACCTTCTGGACAGCATGACTAGTTTATGGCTGAGCAGCATCAGAGCTTAAAAGCATTTCCAGGCTGATTTAAGGTTTGCTAACTAGCAGTGTTGGTCTTCAGAGATTTCTGAGTCAACCTTCTTGAAATCCCACATGCCAGAATTATAAATGGCTGGTTGATACGTGGTGAAGTGGATTACAAGTCTATCGGATGCTGAAAATAATTAAAATCGGGGCTCCATTTTGCCCAAGGCTCCATTTTAATCAGATTTAATCAGATGTTGATCTATATTTTAAATCCTATTGGCTTTAAAAGCTGGTGATCCAGCACAGTGTTTTCTAACTGTAACCATGTTAAGATGGGTGGACTTCAACTCCCAGAATTTCCCAGCCAGCATGCTTTAAGAGAGGTGGACAGCTGACTGGGGTATTCTGGGAATTGAAGTCCACCCATCTTAAAATGGCTTCAGTTGGAAAACATGATGCTAGCAGAATAGCTTACCCAAGTATTTTCTTTATGAAGGAAAACTCTGCATTTTGTGTGGTGATGTCCAAGTAGTAACACATGGAAGGAGTCAATAAAACAGATTAGGTGGGTTTCCATTCTCCAAATAGGGGCATTTGGATATCATTCTAAAGCAGATTTTTTAAAAGACATTATGTAGTTGAATCTAGACAAACTTCTGTTGTTCTTGATACCAACATTTCCAATTATATTTGGATTTTCTGAGTCTCCTCGGAGGAGGACATCAGAAGGGGAGAGTTGTTTTCTTTTGCATGCATATTTGCTGCTGGATAACCTAGATTTTTGGAGGAGTTCATAATTTCTAAACATTATTTATGAGATGATTCCAGGTGTAAAAATTGATGACGGACATTTTAGGTCAAAGCAACTCTGCAGGGAAGTGAAATTAATTCTTTGAAGATAAGGAATTGCTTTATGTATTTTTTTTCCAGGTGTCCTTTCTTTGGAAGACAGTTTATTCCAGGAGCAGAATAATTTTGTAAAGCTTTTGGGGAGTTTGATTAGTGAGTTTGTTGATGGCGGTAACCACATTTCCAGTATTTAATATAGCTGTGTCCATAGTTGCTTCAAGAAGGAGCTAAGTGTGAGAGAACATCTGACGATAAGTTGTGAGTATCACCGGGTACTTTAGAGAATTTGTAGTGTTGTTAGTATGTCTGTGTTGGTTGATCTCAGTTGTGTATCCCTTGTGAGTGTTTCTCGAGATTTCTCAAGACTTTCTCAACAGTCTCTAAGAAAAATATTCAGGATGCTGTGGTCATTCCCTTTCAGATTAAAACAGCAAAATGGTAGAAAGAAATTTAGGCTCCTCGGCAGTTAATTGCTTCCCAAGAGCTTCAGAAGACTATGTTGAAATTCTTTGGTTTTTGAAAACCAAACTAAAAAGCCACATGCTTAGCAGATGGAGGAACGTTGACTGGGTGAAGAAAATCACCATCTACACTCTCTGAGGTCACCTTTTTTCCATAGCTGACCCATCAAGATGCATATGCTAAAAGCTGAATTCTCGTCCAGAATGGGCACCAGAGGTCCATGAAAAATGTAAATATTTATGGCTTTCTGAAGAGGTTCATCTCGGCGACTACCAACCTGGGAGTTAGTTTCCTCCTTCACTTCCAGATCTCCTACAACATCTCCCCGGCCTCCATTTCCACTTTTCTTTCACACAAACACAAGTTCTTGGAAGCTGGTGAGTAAGAAAATGTTTAGCAGAATCATAGAGTTGGAAGGGACCTGGGAGGTCTTCTAGTCCCCCTGCTCAAGCAGGAGATCCTATACCATTCCAGACAAGTAACTGTTCAGTCTCTTCTTGAAAGCCTCCAGTGATGGAGCACCCACAAGTTCTGGTGACCAGCTGCTCCACAGGTTGATGGTTCTCATGGTTAGGAAGTTTCTCCTTAATTCCAGGTAGCTTCTCTCCTTGATTCATTTCCATCCGTTGTTTCTTGTCTTGCCTTCAGGTGTTTTGGAAAATAAGTTGACCCCCTCTTCTTTATGCGGAGATAGGATTGACTAGATTTGAATGTAGATGTTTGAGGATGGATGTTGAAGAGTGAAAATTAGAAGAAAGGAATTATTTCCAGATGTTTAGCTCTTCTTTTCGGAGTGGAGGAGGTCATTTCTTTCTTTTCCATTGATTTCAATTGTTTTGGGATCTTTGCTGACAATTTAGAAATGTTTCCCAAATATTAGAAATGCGTTACCTGAAAACCAGCAATTTGTATGTGTGTGTAGATAGCGCAATTTTCCTTTGGTTGTTTTGCTTAGATTCTGAAGTCTGGGCAAAAAAGAGAGAGTCTTATTTGAACTCTCAGTCAATCAATGAATAATATTTATTTGGTCAATGACCAGCAAAAATGTACAAGAACAAAAATAAAGTGAAGCAAATAAATGCAATAATATACTAATAACTAGAAGTATCAATCATAGAATATAACATTCACTGCTCTATTACTGTGTTAATAAAGTTGTTCCCTGGGCGATAAATCTAAAACATTAATGAGTATAAAATAAAAATAAAACCCACATATCCCCTACAATTTATATTCGAACTCTAGAAGAAAAAGAGAGGGGTGATTAACATCAAACAAATTAGCTCTACAATATATGGTCTTCTAAGGCAGGAGTCTCCAGCCTTGTGAACTTTTAAGACTTGTGGACTTCAACTCCCAGAATTCCTCAGCCAAGTCTTAAAGTGCACGAGGCTGGAGATCTCTGTTCTAAAGCTAGTATGGGTTGAGAAGACTCCTTCACTTAAGGATGCCAATGAACAGGTGTTCCAGCTGCAGAGAGTCTTTGTATTTGCAGGAAAACTTGTTAGATAATCCTTCTAGCTGAAACAGCCTTTCAGCATGTAAGCAGATGGTGTTTCTTGGCTTGTAGGTTTTGCCCTTCATTTTCTTGGTTGCATATCTTCTGGTTGATTAAACAAGTGGCATTTAGGTGCAAGGTGCTAAGGAGTTAGTGCATGTTACAAAGTTAATACATGGATATGTGATACTGATGCCCACATGTGATAAAGCCTAATTCAGCTATGTTTGCCTGGCATTGGTCATTATTAGCCCCTTTGGGTTATTCCTTGTTTAGACCTTCTGGGGTGCTCATCATTATTCATAATGGGTGAAGACTGCTTTCTTGTTCCCCATTGTTCCCAACTCTTAAGATCCAGTTTGGGATCCCGTCCAAAGAAAAGTGATTTAGGAGACAAAGGTTTGGACTGCTCAGGTGTAACATTACACAGAATGTTCTTAGATGTCTTGAAGATCATCAAAAGGGAAATAATTGACCTTGGAAATATGGAATGGTATGTGGGAAAAGCCTTGGGAAACTGGAGCAAAGAGATGCTCCCTAGGGAACAGTCAGATGAGAGACGGCGTAGCCCACAGCTGCATAGTGGGTGGAACAAAAGGCAGCTTTGCAACTCTGAACATTCACTAAATGAATTGTTGTAAGTCGAGGACTATCTATACATCAAATAAATATTGTTGGCAAAAACCGATGAGAGATTAAGGATCAGCATGCAATCTAGTAGCAAGAGTTGATCTACATTCTTTTTTTCAAGTTCAGATGTTGGCTCTTCTAAGGCTACTGAAGAATAGATTTTATATCTGAATCATTGTCCAAAATCCATACAGTAAATGATTAATCAGCAATCAATGCTGGACAGCTCCCTTAAATGCCCCTCCCTTCCAGAGGAAAAAGTACCATGCCGCCCAAATATTTCATTATAGAGGAGGGTTTTTTTTAAAATTCAAAAAGAAGGAAAGGCACTAATTTTTTTTTTTGGGGGGGGAAATAATTAGAAACAAGGAACAAATCTCACACCATCCTGTAATTTTCCCTTCTTTGATCTCATTCTGGCCAATGCAGGCAATGCTCTTGGAACCTCTTGTGAAGTTTTCAAAGGTAACTTTTTGCAAACAAAGGAACTTAGGAAATCTCTCCTAATTGAGGAACCCCATCCAGGAAAAAAAAATAGAGGAGGGACATCTAAAGCAACAGAAAGATCAAAGGAGACTTAGCAACACAGGCTGTTTCGTTTAGGACATTCTCTCTCGGGCCTTTAAACATTCTTTGACATCCAAGAAGGCGATGCAAAACAACTTCATCTCAAGTTAAAATGTGCTCCATATTAATCCCACCGTCCCACATTGACTGTGCAGGGTTTCAGAGAAGGGCCTTCCCCAGGATTAGCCCGAGACAGCAGAGACTGGATGGCTGCATGGGATGGAAATGATACCCAGGAGCCCGAGAGCCACAGGCGTGTTTGTAAATGGAGGCACATCCCCCAAAGCAAACAGAAGCCTAAAGACAAACTACGGCAGCAATTACTTTCTCTGCTAGAGCAAAGCATTTTCTGGAATATTCCATCAATAGTCATTTGCTCTTGAACGAGAGAGGAAAAAGGAGCTGTGGATGATCAATCAAAAAAAGCACACCCTTCTAAGGGTGGGAGGGAGGAAGAACTCAACCTCCAGAGAAGCGAACAGCTTGCACTTAGTCAAAAGAAAATCAATACATAGCCAGAGAGGCTAAGAGTGCTGTCCCCTAAAACCTGTCCTGGAAAATTATGGAGTTCAAATGCACAGAGCATCTGAGCGGGTGGGGGGAGAGAGAGAGGGAGGGAGAGAGAGAGGGAGAGGGAGAGAGGGAGAGAGGGAGGGAGGGGAGAGGGAGAGGGAGCGGGGAGAGAGTGAGAGAGATATGACCCTCATTTGTGAATTCTCAGGAATTTGGTGGAGTTCATGGCGGTGCAAAGCTGTTGGCAATATAATTAGTTCTTGCTTGCATTAAATCCTCTGCCTCTGAAGCGATCGGAGCTGAAGACTAGAGAACACTGGCAATAGAGATGCAAGGATCATCAACCATGGCTGGGCTGTATTCAATGCTGCACTTGGATGCTGCTCTGGGCACAGTGTGTGCCGTGGCTGTGAATATGGACTATTATGCATTTCTGGAAGAAGAATTAAGCAGTTGCTATGGAAGATCACGTAGATGAGGGTTGCCCAAGCTTGGCCACTTTAAGACTTGGGGACTTCAACTCCCAGAATTCCCCAGCCAGCATGGTCTTCAAAGTGGCCAAGCTTGGACATCCCTGATGTGGATGCTTTAGGAAACACCCCTTCCAAATCTGAGTTATATCTTTTAAAAAACCCCACACATCAGGAAGAAAGGAGACATCTCATTTATTTGATACCGAGTTCAAGAGATATTCTGCCGATAATAAAGCACGGAAAAGAGATTTTATTCCCTCCTGAGCTTTTGATTCAGGTTGCCCTGATCACAGTTGCCAAAGCCGACCCACAAAGGTGCCAATTGTTGTTGTCTCTTTCACCAACTCCTTTTTTTTCTTCTTTTTCTGTATTTGCTTGCGATGTCAATGGGGCTCCAGGTCACTCTTCTAGATAGGCAGAGTTTCCAGGTGTTGGCCACCAGAGGCAAATTTGAAATAAACTTAGCAGTCTCGCAAAATAAAACTGCGAACAAAGCAAGAGAAAGAAGGACTGTGGGGGAAGAGAGGAACACGGGAAACTAATAATTGAAAGTGCATTTCCAAAAGCTTGAAGACTGAAAAGGAAACATTTTTTTTATACTAACAATGACCAACTGCAATTCCCAGGCAGGAGATTAGAATGTAGCCTATTATTTAATTTTTTAAAAACAACCACAAATAAGTTAGCTAATAGTTTAACCCTAACCCTTTGACTTAAAACCCCCCCACAAAGAAAGGTATTTTTTCCCCACCTTAACATCACCGATATTGAGAAACTCCGAAGTAGTTGGACCGATTGGCGATCTTCCCCTTCCATCGGTCTTTTTATTCTCCTTTATCTCACAAAAATTATGTGTCCACCCCCCCCAACGTTGCTTTAAATAAATAATATGCCACAACAGCTACTGCTGCAGTGACTGAGAACTTGTTCCCAAATGCATAATGACTTCATTGAATTCTAGCTTCCTTCAAGCTCCTAGTTTCCCCCCCTTTTCAGTGGCTTTTTGTCTTCCTCAGTGACTACATTAGGGCCACAATAGATGGTTTATCTAAGGCATCTTTCATTAGTGCCTTTTTAAATAAATAAATAAAATAAAGCATCCTGAATGTTCCTTGAGTCGCTTCCAGTATTTCTGCGATTTGCTTTAATGTTGTCCCTGCTGTGTTGGGGTAGAGGACAGGGAGGGGAAGGCGAGCAAGATTCTTGCAAGATTATTTTATTGCTAGATTCTCTCTTTCTCCAGAGTCACCCCAGAAAGGAGAGGTCAACCTCAAGGCCCTGAAAATCATGTATCAAAGACTCAAAATATTTACAAAGAGAAGCAGTTGCTTCGAAGACTTACGACTTCAATAGGTCCAGAATTTCTTTTCTTTTCTTTTTTTGAAAAAGTTTTTTTTTTAATAACAAAAACAAAAACAAACAAATAAAACCATCTTTCTGTTCAACGATGTGTCGGTTGGGTACATATATCTTGTGCACCTAGTAATATTATCATACATGTCTTATTTATATTTATAGCCATTCTAATCAGTATTTTATATCACATTTATCAATTGTTGTATTGTCATTAACATTATTTTTGTCTTTCAAAATTATATTTCGTATTCTTTCTCTTACTCTAACTCAATCAATTATCCATTATAATATATTATACTGTTATTACATATTTCAATTTCTTACTCTTCTATCTAGCCATTCATAAAATAAATTCCAAATTTTATAGTAATCTTTTTCTTCCTGTTCTCTAATTGCCATTGTTAATCTACTC
>AZIM01001593.1:118674-129056 GCA_000516915.1 Ophiophagus hannah
TGCTCTCAAGTGCACATAAAAGAAAAGATGTGATTCATCAAGAGTCCAGAATCATCAGGTACAACACTTAATAATAGTCCTAGGGTACAATAAGCAATCAAATCATACTAGGGATCATTTAAGAGAGCCAAGTCTGACGTCTGGGTGCAGCCCAGATTAGTCCAGGATTAGTCATCCAGAGTCCCTTTGGGAAGATGGGTGGTTAATAAATGGGATGTATAAACACCTATGACCATAATTGAGCCGCAAATTTATGTTGCTAAGTGAGAAATTTNNNNAGTGAGTTTTGCCCCGTTTTATGACTTTTCCTGCCACATTTGTTAATCGAATTGCTGCCATTGTTAAAGTAGTAAGATGGTTGTTAAGTGAATCTGGTTTCCCTCCTTGACTTCGCTTGTCGGAAGGTTGCAAAAGGGGATCATGAGACCCCAGGACATTGCAACCGTCATAAATGTGAGTCAGTTGCCAAGCACCTGAAGGTAAACCTTGTGACCAGAGGGATGCTGTAGTGGTCACAAGGGTGAAAAATGGTTATAAGTCACCTTTTTTCAGTGCCATTGTAACTTCATACAGTCACTAAACAAACCGTTGTGAGACAAGGACAAGTTGCACATAAAATAAAGGACTAAATAAAGAGCCACTTTCGAGTGGATCTCTGGTTGCTCTTGTGAGAGATGTGCTCTCCTTATGTGCCATGTGGCCTGTGCAACCTCATGTTAAAGCTTCTTTTGTCCCATACACCATCAGTCAAAATTCATATTAGTGGTCCACGGGATTTGAAGTTATGAGTTTGGTAGTCCCTGAGGTCCAAAGGTTGGCAACCTCTGCTCTACAACATAGCAAACCTTGAAATATCTTCAGATACTAGCACGAAGCTTCCAGGAAAACAGCCAGTAGTTGAAACTTGGAAGTCTCTTGGCTTCATAAAACCCTTAATGAAACCCATTTCTTTGTAGAGAAGTCAAAAGGTTGCATTAGTCATCACTGACCTAACATGTCCTCTTGATCTCAGCTTGATTGTGATGCAACAGTGAAAATGCCAGGGTACCTCAGGAGATGCCACAATTATGTGAACATAACCTTGTCCTCTGGGCTTCGTCCTCAAGGCCGTGCTATCAACTCAGAAGAGTCCATGAGGAATGGCAGTTCCCCTTCATTAAAATGAGGAACACCAGTTTGGGAATTAGGTTGGGAATTGCATTCTCTGTTGTCCTGATGGTTGCAGTCATAATCACCATCAAAAGTGATTCCTTGACTCAGCTCTGTAGGAACCGGGTGTATTTGCCCTCTCTGGCCAAACACATGTCATCGGTGGTGCCCAAGGAAAGTTATGGAAGAAACCACACCAAGAAGACCAGTAGCTCCGTTGCAAAGGAGGAATCTGGTGGTGATCATCACATCACGAAGGCCCTGGAAGAGCATGAAATGCAGCAGTTAGAAGATGCCAAACCTGGGCACGGATGCACCCAAGAAATAATAATAAGATTGTAAACACATCAGCAGGACCTGAGTATAGTGGCCGTAGAAGCCAACAGTGTTGTGAGTTTTTAAAAAATAGCAACACTTTCTAATTATATCTATGTTAAGGCTTCACAGAGATATTAGTAACTCCTGCAACAACTATCTAAGTGTACAGTATTATCTCTGCACTGTTTAGGATTAAGGCTACTAGAAAATCAATCTTAGTCCATTTATGGTCTGTGAAACAAGTACTGAAGGATTCCTACCCCGGAACGTGTAAATATTAGTTTCTAGTTCAATTTAAAAACACAGGCAATGTACTGCCAGAAAAGGCTGTGTATTAAAACAACAGCAGGTGTTGAATTGTGTTGCCCTTATGGACTTTTATTGCTCAAAAATAAGTTTGCATCTGAATAGTATCAATTTTAAGGCTAATTTTTTAAAGGGAAACCTGGGGCCTTATCATTATACCGAGTTTGGAATCTATAAGAAGAGTTAATTGCCTGAAAAACCCAAGGAGTGTTCAGGGAAGAAAGGACAACACAAACTTGTAAAACATAAATAAATCAAACATGCCTTGATTTCTTGACTTCCGTTGATATGATTGGTCTTTCTTTTCCCCAAGCTCTCTGACATCAGTAATGGAAATATATTTTTTCAGTTTATTTTTTTCACCCAAGAGCTGGGCAGACCTAAATGTTGTGATGAGGTAGAGAACTGAAAATGGACAAATATGAGTAGCAGAATTGAGGTCCTTGGCTGACCAAGCTACGGAAGATTCAAATGCATAGTCCTCCTTAGATATCAAATTATATTTAAACTAAATTTGTATATCAGTGATTGCATGACCTCTGTAGATGCCATACCCTACCTAAATGCATAAAAGAAAGCATAGTTCAAACCTCCACACTGAATTTTTGGGGATTCTGTTTCAGAAAGCTGACTTCTCATATCCTCCAGTAGGTGGTTAATCTGGGATCTTCTTTCTCCCTCTTGGTAGATGGACGTCTTGTAACCTTCCTCCTTCTGCTGCCCAGTTAGCAGCTGCCCTACATGTTCCCATGACTCTTGATATGGATGCTGTCCTCTCAGACTTCGTTCAGTCCACGGGGGCAGAGCCTGGTCTAGCCAGAGACTTGTTGGAAGGTAAGAGCTCCTTTATGGAACATCATCCACAGCAGGGGTCCCCAACCATGGCAACTTGAAGACTTGTGGACTTCAACTCCCAGAATTCCTCAGCCAGCCATTCTGAGAGTTGAAGTCCANTTCAACTCCCAGAATCCCTCAGCCAGCCATTCTGAGAGTTGAAGTCCATAAGTCTTGAGGTTGCCAAGGTTAGGGGCCCCCGATCCACCTTTCCTTCAGTTCCCTTTGCATGTGTTGCAGGATAGGAGCCCCCAAATGTAGAAGATGCACCTCTCTGGATTTCATCTTCAAACCTTACTAGACAACCCATGACTTCTTGCATCATCCTTTCCGAGAGACTTCCTTACTTCCTCATGCCTTCAACCATGGCCGAACAGCTAATATACTTCCTTCCATGGAAATGTTGGGATACCCTGAAGGAGTTGGTTGGTTGGCATGCTGCGGTGATGCCGTGTGGTTGTGATAATCCATTGGTTGTTTCCAAGATGTTTTTGATCTATGGCAGTGTTATCCTTTTCACAGCTTGTGTTGGTTGTGCAAAAACTGTTGCCCTGCGATGCGCGGTTTTTCAGTTAAAGATTCAGGAATGAAAGCTTTGGCAGTATATAGGTTTATGCAACAAAGCAGAAGAGGCAGAATTTGTGGTGAGCAGATGTTGCAAAGGGCGGTAGATCCATTGTTTTGCTACAATTTTTATTAGCAAGGTTAGATGCTAAGCGGGCTGGACTTTCCTTTGTTCCCTCTTATATCAGACAAAATCAAGGTGGGGTTATCTTCTCAGGACCATGCATTCTCTCCTACCAGCCTCTCCTTCGTGTTTCTTTTAAACGAGCCAGGAGGTCCACTTAACATTCCTTCACACATCCCCATAGTGACATCTGGAACAAGGCACAAGATGTCATGTGCATAAAATACGTAACTCACGCCATTCACACAAGGATGTCACATCACACACAGGATGTCCCTTGCCCCTCCTTTGGACACACAAGTATCTTTGCACCATTTCATTACAACATCACGTTCAGGTGACCAGAAGAAGACATTTGTGTAGAGACAGTGAAAGATACGCTCATTCTTTTTTTGTATTAAGCCATCTGTAAAAGAACAATCCGCCACCTGTTTTATGGAATAATTCTCACCCACCTCCAGCTTGATAGATTGCTGAATCCAGAGGAGGTGGGATTTGCCACGCACTTGTACAAAACTATGGAGAAATTCACATGAGAGCAATGGAAGGACCATCTCAGATAGTCTTTAGCTATTCTGGGAGAAGCCATCTCTGCATCCTTTTCAACAACCTGTGTTTACAAGGGAGGAATCCATAGTTGGCCAACACTACATAACATCACACTCCTTGTCTTATACAGGTCTCTTAATAGCAAGTTCAATAAACAAGAACCACACAGGAAGGTCTCTTTAAGGCTAGGATCAAACCTTGTTGGACATTGCAATATGAATTTGCAACCTTCCTACATTGACTTGTTGATCCAAGCAGAGTCTCTTTCAGTGATTGAATTTTTATGAAATTCATTTAATTTTCAATTAACCAGTGGAAGTTGTGAGTGCTCCATCCTTGGAGGCTTTTAAGAAGAGACTGGACAACCATTTGCCTGAAATGGTCTAAGACAGTGGTGGCTAACCTTTTGGGGCTCCTGTGCCAAAAATTGTGCATGCATTTGCACTTGCATGCTTGTGTGCCAGCACCCAGAAGGCAATGTGCGTGCCCCACACACAAACCCTCTGTGCATGTGTGCACAATCTCCCCCCCCCCGTTGTNNNCCCCCCCCCCGTTGTCCCCTTACCTGCACTGCGCCTCACAGCTGATTTTTGGCCAGTTTGAGGCCCTTTTCGGCCTCCCAGAGGCTTGAAAAAAGCCTCTGCAGGCTTTGCAGGACGAATAATAGGTATTACAGGAAGTGACAAAACGGGCCTATTGTTCAGCCTGCAAAGCCTGCAGAGGCTTTTTTCAAGCCTCTGGGAGGCCGAAAAGGGCCTCAAACCAGCTGAAAAATCAGCTGTGAGGCATGTGCATGCGCAGTGAGGTAAATTTGCCTGCAGCTCGTGTGCCAGCACAAATGGCTCTGCATGCCAACAATGGCACGCGTGCCATAGGTTCGCCATCATGGGTCTAGGATCTCCTGCTTGAGCAGGGGGNTCCAAGGTCCCTCCCAACTCTGTTATTCCTCATTATTTCGATGTGAAATGCTTCTTCCCAGCTTCCTGGTTATCTGGGCTAAATGGTCATTTATGATAAATGTCCCTCCTCTCTTTTTAGCTGGTGTGTAACACACTCCCCCTTAGGCTTCCCAGTGTGGTAGACTGAAATAAAAGTCTTATTTTCTGTAAGCAATATGTTATAGCCCATATTTTATCTTTATTGGCACATGCAGAGTGTAAAAGGTAACTTTTCAAGAGCGCCAAATAGAAAAGCAGTGGTGTGTGTGTTTTGTGTGTGTGTGTGTGAGAGAGAGAATGAGAGAGAGAATGTGTGTGTGTGTGTGTTTGGGAAGAAATTGCAATGGTCGGTCAAGATGGTTGTGAATCCAAACAAAGGTAAGATTTAAATAATAGTGGTTTGGAAGAAAAGCAACCTAACTGTTTGACGTCAGCCGGTGTTCTACCGTGCCATTTCAAAGAAATGTCAGCTTGGAGGGCTGCCTCGTTGCCAGCCAATTTGTGGAGACGCTGTTCGCAAGAACATGTGGTCTGGGGGGGGGGAACGTGGTAATTTCTGACTGTCCTTTGAAAGATTGCTAAGAGCGCTCATCCTTCTGCTGTTAATGATGCCTTACTTCAATGGAAGAAAATTAAATGCATTCTGCTTTGATAAAAACCACTAATCATCTTCGGGTGAAAAAAAGCTAAAAAATTACTCATATGTCATTTCTTTTCTGGGTTTTTTTTCTTTCTTTCTTTTTTGGCAGGCAAAGGTTGATCTCTTGGAACAGCAGGATATTGTTCTATCAGCTTGACAATGCTGCTTGAATTATTGCTTGGAGATAACTGTTTTGCAGGCATCAAAATAAAGCCACTACTGTTCCCTGTGGCTTTTCCATGCATAGAAGCCAATTGTGAGATAAAATTGTATAAAAACATTTTCTGCCTTCAAATTGGTCCCCAAAAGTAGCTCGCTCCTTCCTTCCTTCCTTCCTTCNTCCCTCCCTCCCTCCTCAAAATTCCTAAAATTTGCCTTTTCGTTGCAGAAAATTATTTGGAATTAGAAAATGCGATCCTTCCTCCAGAATGGTTATGTCCTTATTTTAATCCAGTTATCCTTGTGTGTGTGTGTGTGTGTNTGTGTGTGTGTGTGTGTGTTTAATCATTCAGTGACATTTCATTACCACAGTTTTAGCTCTGCCCTTTTTGTCGTGTTCTGTCCTCCCCACACATGGATATTGCGTGTTCAGAATAGACCAGGGAAAGAAAAGGCGGTTTAGATGTGAACAATTAAGGGAGGATGATATAATGAATACTTTAGCGGTTTATTTATTAACAGTGCATTGAAAAATAATAAGGGTCTGATGTGATAATTCACCACAGCATTCAAGAGCAAGAATTAAAGTTTAAGAATATAACAATGTAAAGGCAATGAACCGGTTATAAATTGAAGTTATATATTGTATGTTAGAATGCAGTCCTCAGTGAATGAAATAAATGCGGCTTGTTCAAACATACATCATGCTTTATTGTCTCTCTTCTGGAAAACAGTCTCCTTGCAGAGATCTGTTTAATAAAATATGCCTTTCTTTGAATTAAGCATTTTATATTGCTATTCGAATACGGATCACTGGACTCATCCAAAATGCTCAGTAAATTCTATTATTTGGCCATTTTAAATATTTTACAATGCTATGAACCAATGTATACTATCTCTGGAAGAGCTAATGCTCTAAATATCTGAGAGTTGTTTAAATCTGGATTATAATTAAATATCCTATGACATTTTGTTTGGTTATTTGGCTAATTAACTGTATCAGCATTTATGCTTTCTGTTGATCAAGTGCTATATAATCCAGGTATCTAATTTCTAGAGATAAGAAAGCTAAGAGGTCACGTGGCCAGAAGATGGATAAAGCATGAACCAGCCGGAAACTAGTATTAAGAGTGGTACAGCTTCTCTTTGGCAAAGATAATTTAGACTCACAAAGTTGAATGGGCATCTCTCGTCAGTTTTTGGCTCACTTTCCTTTGAAAGTTATTCAGATCGGTGGGCCATCATTACTCAGTTCCATAGATCAACTCTGTGAAATAGGGATTTCTCTCATTTTTCCTCCCATAGTTTAGTTCAGGGGTCTCCAAACTAGGTAACTTCAAGATTTGTGGACTTGAACTCCTAGAATTCCTGAGCCGGCTATTCTGGGAGCTGCAGTCCACAAGTCTTCAAGTTGCCAAGGTTGGAGGTTTCTGGTTTAGTTCACTGGCTCATCCTTGCTGGTTTCAAGGAGATCAAAATAACTGGGTGAGCGCTCCATTTTAATCAGTTTTAACAACCTGCTATGTGGCACTGTTAGATAGACTAACATCTTTCCCAGCATCAGAGCCTTCTGCACAGAGTTGGGTCTTCACATTATGTGTCCAAAGCAGGATAATTTGAGCCTGGTCTTTGTATCTTGAGTGAGGACTCTTAAGTTGATGTGTTCAATGATCCATTGGTTGGCTTTCTTGGCTGTCCATGATATTCTCAGGCGTCTTCTCCAGCCCTAAAGTCCAAATGTGTCAATCTTCCTCCCAACTTGCTTCTCCAAATCCCAACTGTTGCTTCCAAGAGGGTCACAGACAATGAAAATCGCTGCCAATGTTTACTTTGATACCTTTTACTTCAGTTTAATGGATCCAAAACAGCGGATGTCTGCTGCTCCTATTCATAGACATCAGCCTGGCCATAAGCATGCCTGTGGAAGTCAACCCCGCCTCCCTTTCTGTGTTTTTAGGCAAAAACTGGGATTTCACTGCTGCTTTGAGTGACTATGAACAGCTCAGGCAGGTGCATACAGCTAACCTGCCCCACGTGTTCAACGAAGGGAGGTATCCCAAACAGCAGCTGCAGCAAAAGCCAGAGAAAGAACCTTCCCAACAGGTGAACAAGAGTGAGCGGCTCTCCTTTCCTAGACAGGAGGACATCTCCCAAGGTAAAGTGGATTTCTGCAGTGGATTCTGCCTCTGAAAAGCACTCCAAAACTTGACCTGATTTGTGTATTAGCCAACCGATGTTGCTATAGTCCTGTAACAGCTATTTTGCAGTCACTGTATGGATTATTGAGATGTTTCTGGAGGCCATTCAAGGTGCTGGGTTGGACCTCAAGAACTTCCCTGGGGTTTGGCCTTGAGGTTCTTCCAGGAACATCTCCACACATAGGCGCTTGGCTAACTTATCCAATGTAGAGTGGCTACTGCTGCAACATTTGTGTCAGAAACACCTACCAAGGCACTTCTGGGTTGAAAGGACTAGCCATGACATCAGGGGAGGCTCAGGGGAGGGTCCTTTCATGTTCATGTCATTTTATATTATGTAGACTAGCCACCAACATCGTTTCATGGTTCCCACATGAAGGGAAGGTGAAGGAGGCTGGATTCTCAATGCTTTCCTGTTGCAGCCCCCTTGTTGTTACACACCCGTTCCTAATTAGCATGGCATCCTTATAGTTAGCTTTTCAGAAAATGTTGACTCCATAAAGCGTATTTGCACCAGTTGAGGGAGGACTTTATTTATTTATATCTCTGTTTTTATATACCGTGGTGTTCCAGAAAGAACTCCCTGCATTTAACAAAACAACAAAAACAGAATAAAATATCCCCAGTAAATGAAAATAATAATTTCACTTCATTCATTTGAAATGTCCATGGTAACTAATAGCAGAAATTAAAAACATACTGAGCTTAGAAACATAGTTCCTAAGGGAGACGTTCTTGGTCAATACGCCCACACCTTGTAGATGTGTGGGCTTAATTGAGAAGGATCACTATCTTTAGGCATAGAGCTTATCGCTCAGAGGCTACAGACAATTCCAAAAACAGGATTTATTTGACAGTAAATAAAACAGTGTCAGTTTCTGGGTCTGCCACAGGCTCCCACTTGATCCCTTGGCATGGATAATCAGTTGAGCTGCCTCAAAGCTCAGGTAGCACCTGCCTTCTGAAGCCCCCATTCCATGAATGTCATCCTAGTTTTCACATCTGGTGAAGCTGCTGAGATTCGAGCTTGTCTCTCCTCCTCCTATCTTCTTGAGATGAAAGCTAACTTGACTTCATTCCATCTTTGGTGGTGCTGCCAAGGATGCCTCTAGATCAGGGGACTCCAACCGTGGCAACTTTAAGACTTGTGGNNTTCAACTCCCAGAGTTCCTCAGCTAGCTTTGCAGGGAAAGGCAAACGTTTTACAGTAGCTTGAGAGAGAACAAGTTTTATACCAGCTGAAAATAAATCACGAAACCGAGGAAAATTACCTGCAATGATTTTATGTTGACTCCTCCTGATTGTCCTTTCCTCTGATTATTGGGTGATAGGGATCTTTGAAAGTTTTATCCTGCGGGATATTCCAATTCTTAGCCAGCTTTTAAAATCATGTGACAGGAAAGGTGGTTTTTTTTTTTTTTTAGTTTTCTGTTGCAGACAGGATTTGGGAATTGAGTGTATATAGGGTGGAAGAGAAGAAGTGGAGGAAGAGGACTGTGGGGTCCTTGGTGCTCTCTTCAGCTTGGTTGTTTTCTTGCAGACATTACATGATCCAACTAGGGAACATCATCAGTGCTAGAAATGAGAGAGGTTTACAAGGAGGAGGAAGAAGAGGAGGAGAAGAAAAAGTAGGGAAAGAGGAGGATGATTTTGGTGTCCTTGGGGTCCTCTGAGCTTGGTTGTTTTCTTGCAGATGTTTCATGACCTCAGTAGGGAACATCTTTGGGGCTCATCTCATTGTCCTCTTCTCCTTCTTTGTTCTCTTGCTTAGAGAAGAGGCTTTCTAGAGGGATCTCCCATGCCAGCTCCGCCATTGTCTCTCTCGCCCGCTCTCACGTGGCCACCGAATGTAACAATGACCACTTCTCTCTGGAGATGCCCATCTACACCTTTCAACTTCCCGACCTCAGCGTTTACAGTGAAGATTTCAGGAGCTTCATCGAGCGGGACCTGATTGAGCAGGCCACCATGATTGCTTTGGAACAAGCTGGTGAGATAGCCTTCAAGCCGAGTGTCCTGGCTGCTTCTCGGAGCCCTCCGTTAAGCCCAGGATTGCTGAAAATGGGTTATGTAAATCAGGAATGAAAGCTAATCTCTGAAAGGTTGTAAATGGGTTAGGAAATGCCTGGAAAAGTGATTAAAATGATCAGAGAGACGAAACTCTTGCAGTTCAAGGGGAGGCCAAAGAAAAGGCTGTTCTAATAAGACAGCAATGTGTGGGAGGGTTTGGATAAACCTTTCTGAAATCATGAATAATGGAAGACTATCGGGAGAAAAGGCGATCTGCTTTTTGCTCCCCTCTTACATAAGCTTGAAAATGTCCCCGTGCATGTGAAAGTAGTTGTTTCTTTAACCACACAAGTAAATTTCTGCAGTCCAGTGAAGACGTAGTTGAGGTTTACAGGTGACTGAGCTTCCCCTGGGCCTCATGAATAAACATAATTATCACCCTTAGAAGCCTTGGCTGCTTCTGCCTCTAATGATGCCTTCAGAGTAATAGGCCTTTGAGGGAGATGAGCAGAGCAGCCTTCGGTCCCAACGGTGCTTTTTTTCCAAGAGGCAATTGGACTTTCTGGTTTTTTCTTTGAAGACGTTTCGCTTCT
>AZIM01001593.1:140227-174556 GCA_000516915.1 Ophiophagus hannah
TGGATGGTGGGGAATGGAAGGATTTATCTGTACATTTATCTGTATATTTTGCATGTATGTACATTGTACATATATGCAAATGTACAGAGGTTTCTTGTGCCTCCTGAAAAAGCACCTTTTGGACTTTGAATGTTCAAAACCCTTGTGCAAGGCACGTCGCTGAAGGATGTTAAGATACATCTTGGATATAATTTGGATGTATAATATAATAGGATGTAGATACTATACGATATGATAGTTTTAGCTAGGATGTATAACACGATGGAAAGGGGAAAAAAGGACTTGATGTATCCGGTACACAATGACGTTGTATAATTCTGAATAGTTATGTATATTAAAAATGTATAATAAAAATATATTTTTTAAAAAAGATACATCTCGGCCCTTGAGGCTATAGTGCTCCTTGCCAAAACAATTCTTTTTGAAAAAAGCTGTAAATATTATTGAGAATTTATTAGAACAAAAACGGGTGCAGCTTGCTTACTTGTCTGCTTGTGGCTGAAAAGGTCATTGATCAAAATATATAGACTGGCGTAAGTGTGCCGCTAGCCATTTAGGTTCTCTCTCTCTCTCTCTCTCTCTCCCTCCCTCCCTCCCTCTCTCTCTTGTTCTTCAGCCATTTCTTCTTCTTCTTCTTTTTTCCCAAGTCGTCTTCCTTTCTGATCTTTTCTTCTTTCCTTCAGCGGTGATCCCTCTGACCGATTCTGAACATAGATTACTGCCTTTGCACTTCGCGGTTGATCCAGGCAAAGACTGGGAATGGGGCACCGATGACAGTGATAACATCAAATTGGCCAAGTAAGATTCTTTTCAGTCTCTTTTCAGATTTCGAAAACGGCCCCTGTGTGTCTCCAGGGCACTTGGTAGGCTTTGAGGAACGGGGATCGCAAAGCCGAGGGAAAGCTTGGAGCGTTAGTGCTCTTGTAACACAATCACAGCCAGATTGGGTCTCACCAGAGGAGACACGAATGGGGCATATTTTTCAATCCTCGTGGGGGAAACTCCTTTTTCTTGCCTTCCGGGTCCTGTCCTTACCTTTCAGACTGCGGGCTGGAGAGATCGTTTTGCAGTGTGAACACCTATGGCAATTCCTTTTGTGTAACATATACGACATGGTGTGTTTTCCCCCTTCTCTCTTTTTTGTGTTCCCAGTTTGATTCTGTCTCTGGAGGCCAAGCTTAACCTTCTGCACAGTTACATGAACGTAACCTGGATTCGCATGCCGTCAGAAACACGGGTAAATGTTTTTCCTTTGCCTGGTGGCTTGAGAGAAATAAGGTCTATTTGTTTGGCTTGAGTTTCCACTCAAAAACTGGCAGCCCAGGGCTGGGCATTAACACAAGGGCAAAAGACAGCCTCCTGCCCCGTTGTGTTAACAGGAATAACACCCGCACAGCATTACCGAAAGAATGCTTGGATGGTAGGCAAAATCTAGGAGGCTTCTAGGAATTGCTCGCAATTTTCACTTTTGTAGACGATTTGGGCTGTGGTTGTAGCATTGGCCTTACTTCAGATGGGGCACGACACCTAACCAGATTAAATCAGAATGTAACTGTATAAAATGTTAATATCTAATTCCTTCCACTGCATTATCCCTCATCCTGGATGCCAATGACTGAAAAAGCTTGGTGAAAAATTTTACAACTCCTTGAATGAAAACCACGTAATTTCCCTCCCAAATATTAAGCCAGCTGCCCCTGTAGAGTTTCATCTGGGTGTGCTATTAACCAGATGCTACGCACAACAACCCATGCCTTTAAAGATAATTTGATTTTTCAGAAGCAAAGAGTTTGGGCAAACTGCCTGAAAATGTACACAACGGTTCTTTGGGTACAACCACTCCCGATTTCTAATGGTTGTCCTGCTTTCTCTCCCAGGCTCCATTGGCTCAGCCAGAGTCTCCTACTGCCTCAGCTGGAGAAGATGTCCAGTCGCTGGCAGACTCCATGGATTCAGACAGGGATTCCATCTGCAGTAATTCCAACGGCAATAATGGCAAAAACGGGAAAGAGAAAGAGAAGCAGAGGAAAGACAAGGAGAAGAACCGAGGGGATTCGGTGGCTAACAAACTTGGAAGTCTCAGCAAGACTCTGGGCATCAAGCTGAAGAAGAACATGGGTGGTCTTGGTGGGTTGGTCCATGGCAAGATCAACCGAGCCAACACCGGGAACGGCAAAAATGGGGAGATCACGGAGAAGCCTAAAGAGAAGAAGTCGAAATCGCGTAAAGGAAGCAAAGAGGAATCGGGTCGCTCTGCAAGCACGTCCCCCTCGGAGAAAACCACCCCGTCGCCCACGGAGAAGGCAAGTATCTCCCCCGCAGAAAAAGCCAACTCGAAATCTCCGTCTGAGAAGCAGCCAGACTCCTGGAAATACAGCACGGACGTGAAGCTGAGCCTCAACATCTTGAGAGCCGCCATGCAAGGAGAGCGGAAGTTCATTTTTGCCGGCCTTCTCCTGACCAGCCATAGACACCAGTTCCACGAGGAGATGATTGGCTACTACTTGACCAGCGCCCAAGAGCGCTTCAGCGCTGAACAAGAGCAGAAGAGGAAAGAGGCGGAGAAGAAAGCCGCGGCTCTCGGCGGCTCCTCGTCTCGGAAACTGGACCAAGAAGGATTTTCCAAGGAGAAGCTGGATTCATCTCCTCAGGGGAGGGCATCACCAGTGTTGCCTCAAAGCCATACCACTCAGCTGGTTTTAAAGTTCAAGGACCGTTCTGCTCCCACGGCGGCTTCCTTCTCGTCTCCTAGCAACAGCGCCAAGAAGAGTGGTCCCATCCCAGTATCTGCCCATTATAGCCATACGCCCCCCGTCCAAAGGCAGAGTGTCATCCACTTGCACGACTTCAACACCAAGCCATCCAGCTTCCAAGACGACGTCTACAAGCCCGTAGTGGGCACCCTCAAAACATGCGCCACCTACCCACAGCAGAACCGCTCCTTGTCCTCGCAGAGTTATAGTCCGGCCCGGATAGCCGACATCCGTACGGTCAACACGGTGGAATCCTTGGCCTACACTCTGCCCACGGACCCCAAGTCGCAAACATACACCAATGGGTTTAATAATAGCAACGACATTAGAGACAGCTTAGAGTACGTGGACGAAGAAGCTCCACAAACCTGGTTGAACAATGAGAAAAACCGAAGCAGGACCACGGTTTGCCCCCTGTATGCCATCCAGCAGAACCGTTGCAAGACGGAGAACTGCTCCTTTTACGGCCGCCCCGAAACCAAGAACTTCTGCTCCTGCTGCTACAAGGAGGAACTCAAACGTAGGGAGCGGGAGAGTAAAAGGTCCCGGCATTGAAGACTGTGGCGCTCTTCGAATAAATATTTATTTCGTTCTTTTTCTTACTTAGGACATACTGTTATGTGGTAAGGGGCTGAAAGAGGAAAGACCGGGGGGGATTCTAGAAGGCGCTAGCTTTTTAAATTTTTCTTTTTTTGCAGGGGTAGTGGGCAGGAAAAGAAAAACAAAACGAAACAAAAAAAGAAAGCGAGGATCTGTGGTTGATCAAGAGTTGGTGGCTTCCCATTTTGCTGGTGTCTTTTTTACATACGCTGGTAATCGGAGAGGGTCTTTACTTCTTTGTCAGTGCTGTATCTGCGTGGTCAAAACTTTACTAATGGTGCCTGAATTCACACTGACATCACTCAGGTAGTAGAAAGATTAGGGAAAAAGTCATAAAAATAGAAGACGTGGTGTGGTAAGTGTTCAAATGTGTCTGCCTCACTCTGTAGATGAGAGGTGGGGAACTCTGGCCCTTTTGGGACGTGTGGACTGGCTCAGGAATTCTGGGAGCTGAAGTCCACACGTCGACCAGCTGAATTCTGGGAGTTGAAGCCCACAAGTCACAAAAGTCCCAGAGTTCCCCACTCCTGTTGTAGATCATCTCCACAGAAGAAATGTCATGTTCCATCGCTCTTCTTCCCTTGCCGTTTTTTTTTAAAGGAAGCGAGCATCGTAAAGGTGTATTTAGCGCATATTAACTCACTAACATCCTTGCTATAAACTGTGGTTTTTTTATAATCCCCTTTTTTCCATAGACCCACCAAGGAAAGCAATGGGTCCAAGACAGCATTTTTTCTCACCCAACAGAAACGTCTTCATTCATTCATTACTATAGGTGAGCTCCGGTTTTGGGCTACACCAATTGGTCAAGATGGACAGGTCTATCCTTCAATTGCACAACCTTGCCAGCTGATATTAAAATTAAGGCTCGACTCTCATATTCAAAACGAGCACTTTGCAGTTTAGGGTCAGGGTAGTGCAGCCCCTGATATGGTCAGCTTGCCGTCCTGCACTGCAGGCTATACCATTCCCTAAGTTTAGGAATACTGTTATTGCCACGTTATTTCGTTACATTTTTCCCAGATGTTGGCTCGTTCCAAACTTTCTGTACCTGTACCCCAGATCCTTCCCTTCCCAGAGAAGAAGACAAAAATGGTCTGTATTCATTTGCACTGATGTTAAATTGTGGACACCTATTTTTGAAAAGCAAGCTATGGGTTTTTTCTACACATTGTTAAATGTGGCCCTTCGAAGTTTGAATTCAGAAAAAGGACGAGCAACTGGATTTATTTCAGCAATTATTTTAAAAGCTCCATTGAATCAAGACTGTGGATTACTGAACCAGCCGGATAACTTTTCTAGAGGTATCGGATTGTTTTGTCACAGGTCTTGTGTTGTATACGAGACCTGTGTCACTTGAGACCTTCAAGAAGAGATTGGACTGCCGTTTGTCAGAAATGGTCTGGGGTCTCCCGCTTGGGCAGGGGGTTGGACTAGATGACCTATAAGGTCCCTTCCAACTCTGATTATCAGTTATCTGTTAAATGGGACAACCCCGATTATTTATTTTATGAATGGATAACTTTCTGCAGCCAGCAACCATTAGATAGTAAAATCCGTCAAAAATATAAATCAGAGTTAAAATCAGCCATAAAAATTAGCAAAGGGAAATGTCATTTACAGCAAAACAATGGCAGGTGCCTTTCTTGTTGCCAATCCAAGTTCTCGAGAACAGCATCTTCCAAGCTGCCACTTGTATACCCTTGTCCAGAATTGGTCTTGCAAAGAAACAAGAGAAATTTTGCAAGTGGATTCCAAATTGATATAATATCTGAACGTATAGCCCTTGTCAACCTCTTGGTCAGTGGCCATCCGCATCATCGGAAGATGCTAAGCTGCCTTCAGAAGTCGCCTCTAGTCCTGGAATAGGCAGAGCGTGAATAAGGGAAGAAAATTTGATAATGTCCCTTCAGAGCGGATGAAATAGTCAAAACAGCCAGAGAAGCAATCCTTGTTTCCACACCAATCTTTTCTTCCTTGGATAACATTTCTTGAGTTTGGGTAGACTCCCCAGCTGTATGCGTGATCTTTCAGAAAAAGCCATGGTATCTCCATCACTTCTGATTTAGGTTAGATTTAATCATATATTTCGTAAGATCTGAGGGAAAAGTGGCAGGAACCACTTTTATCTTTCTTCTCCCTACTTTTCAAAGCCAATGGTTTGTTATAAAAACCATGATGCAATCCATAATTGGATTCCTTCCTATTCGGTTATATTTTTGTCTTGTAATCATCTTCATTGGCAGACCTAAGCTTGTTAGGGCATAAGAATGGGCTACATTCTTATACAGAGCAATATAACCTAACTCTTAGGAGAATTTTTGTCTACATCTATCCTAAGTAACATCTCAGCCTGTTCATCCTCACCCATCCCGTTCCTTTGATTCCATTCCATTCATAAAAAGAGAAGGGAAATCATTTGTCCCCAACTTGAAAGCACCTTCAAACATCCAAGTGATTTTGAAAAGCTCATTCAAGATCCTTACACCCAGGTGTAAGAATTCCTCTCCTGATCATGCATCACTTTATATTTGGTTCTGTCTCCCTAAATATAAAACAATGGTGCCTACTGTCCATAGTTATTCACTTGTGCGTTTCACTCACCATGTCGTAAGTCTTCTGGAGAGCCAATCGCTGATGCATTCATACTGGCCTAGAAAAGGAATGAGAAAGTTTCCTCAGCATCACTGAATAAGTATTTTAATTTTGGAAGGTTGAATAATACTTGACTATAACAGTTTCTCTATCTTTGGGAAGGTGTGGCAGTTCTCAGTTAAGACCAACTTTTCCCCATAAATGCCGTTGGGTTATCACAACCCACTATGGGTCCACACTGTCAGCTGACACACACATCAGAAGAGTGTACCAGGATGTGTACAGAAACCCTGATTCCTAGCTTATTCCTAGTCTTTGGGAAATCTCAGAGAGAGAGAGAGAGAGAGAGAGAGAGGGAGAGATGACTCTATTATTAATACTAATTGGCTTTTTTTGTCAATGTTTCCTCTAAGATCTGGGAGGAAGAACATGCTGGAGAATGTCTTTTCCATGCCTTTTGTGCTTCCACTCTGGGATCAAGATATTCAACTGAGGTGGGACTGGGATGTCTGGCTCTTGAACTTTGGGTCCAGTTCATTCCTAGGAGTCTCCCTTCCAGTTCTGAAGAAGGCTGTGGGGTCTTGATGTTCCTTCTTGGTTGTGGTGATTGCTGATTCATTTCTTTGGCCAAAGAAACTATGGTACCAGATGGAACAACCTGTGATTGTATTTCATAACCTGTGTGTGTATGTGTGTGTGTGTGAGAGAGAGGGAGAGAGGGAGAGAGAGGGAGAGGGAGAGAAATTGGACATTGTTTTTAAGGGAGGGTGAGTTAAGCAAATATTTATTATTACTGATGGATTGGTGAAGGAACAGCCTTCACTATTCCTATGAATACACTTCTGTAGGTGAACCCAAAAGTGTTTTCTTCAAGAGGCAACTGATCTTTCTTTGTTTTTCCTTGAAGATGTTTCACTTCTCATCCATGAAGCTTCAGTTCTGAAAGAAAACCCAAGAAAGTCCAGTTGCCTCTTGAAAAAGCACTTTTGGGACAGCCATGACCTGGATGACGGAGAAGCTCCGTAGACGAAGTGACGTTAGTTATCTAAAAAAATTGTCACTAGTATGCACTTCATTTTTCTTTTGCTCAAAGACATCTAACATGAATGATATCTTTTCAGAAGGATGTACACAAACAGGCACACGAACAAGCAACATATACAGATACGTTACCAGTCTTAAGGCATGAAATAATTGATGCTCTGCCTTGGAGCATAATATCAGATGTCTACTCGAATCATTCCACTGTTTCTCTTCTTCACGATTTGATTTGAAGCCTAATCCTTAAATTATTGCAAAGACTATAATTACTATGGAGTAGAGCTATGCAAACGCAAATCCTTGAAATAACAAGAAGTCAATAGTTAGTGGAGATAAAAGAAAGAAAGAAAGAAAGAAAAGAAAAAAGGAAAAGGAAAGAAAATATCACTATTTACAGAAAGAAAACTAGATACATGAAATATATGAAAAGTTGCTGGAATTAGAACTTTCATGAAAGATTACTTGGATTTTTTTAGAAAAAGACTCAAAACTATAAATTGTTAATGTTTTTTTAATGTAGAGTAACATTCTGTTCCTGAGAGATTGTATTTTATCAAAGCCAAACAAGATTTTACTAGAAAATTTCTCTCCCTCATTGTCTCTCTTTCTCTGTAAAAGTGAATACATGTGCATACAAAGACACAAACATACCCACAATCCGTTATGCTACTACTGTTTTATTCCATTTGTGTTGTACAAGTTTGTGAGTTGGGTCAGGGGTGGGACAAGTGGATATTGTAGACAATTCAGTGTGTTAAGGGCTAGGGGTAATCTTGGAAGTGAATTCTAAGTGAAGAATGTAGTTGTGCAAAAAAAACAGTTTCAATGTAGATGTCGGAATTGGGGGCGGGTTACTTTCAGAGGCTGTTGTGCAAAAATAGGGGATTTTCTACACAAGCCCTGCTGAAATGCACAGGAGCCTCTCGAGGACAACTTAATACACACCTGTCATTTCAGTGGCACTCGTGTAAGAATTTTTTTCTGATGAATTATCCTCTTTATTTGGTGTGTCAGATCTTGGAACAGTGGTTGAATGTACTTAGTGTTGCTAACTGTTCTGGGCAAAGCAATGTTTTTACAGATGAATTTTTTTTAAAAAAAAAGATTTATGTTTAAAATATACATAAATAATAGGAGGAAGTTGCATTGAAGAAAGTAGGCAGTTTTCTGGGCAGGTTTGAGCCATTCTACTAATATTATTAAAAGACAAAAATTATGCAAAAAGTTTAGCCTTTCTTCTATAGAGCAAAAGAGCTAAGGGAAGGTTTGTAAGCAAACGATACCTAGGCGTTCTCATACTTTGTAATAATTCACTCAAAACAAGTATTTCAAAGGGCTAATGAATGAATAAAACATGATCCTCTCGTGTTTACAGAGAAGTTGTGTTGTGTGTGCGTGGTAGATGTTTTGCAGCACATCCACTGAATGTTTTGCAGCCAGTCATAACCGAAGGGTCATGAGAAGCAAAAGGTGAACTGGGAAGCAAGGTTTTTCTCTAAGGCTGGTGCCTGGTGCCCTTCTCCACCTTCAGTTAATTACTCATTGTTGTTCTTGCAAAATAAGTGACAACAGCAACAATAATGCCCAGGCTATTTCCTTGGACAACATGTCATGCTTTCACTTTCAATGCCTCTGCCATTTTCCCCATCATTCCTAACTGAAATATCTAAAACAGGAAAAAGCGTGAAAGGAATTTGTAAGATAACAAATGAAGGCAATGTGTTTGGGCCTCCCCATAACATTCTGGAAAAGCAATAGAGCTATTGTGTACGTGTTGTGTAGCAATAGCTCTCGTAACCCTGTGTGCAAATTCTTCTAACTCAATATGGATTCCTCTAACTTGGCATGTTTCAAGCTCGGCAACTCGAAGAAGTGTGGGCTTCAATTCCACAAATTCCCAAGTTGCCGAAGTGGGAGGACCTTCTTCTAATTCAACCTGAAATCTCATTCTCCAGATTAAATCATGGCCTTGACCCAGGACCAGCCCAATGTGTGAATTAATGTCTGTCTCGTTTCCCAGGAAGCGAGTGCAGGTTAAGTACTTTGGTGCTGTTGATTTGAAATAATCACATTATTCTCCTTATATGTTACAGGAGACATGTAAGCCCATGTATCCCTTGTAGGCAGGGCAGATAGGAGGGCGGTGGGAATTCAAATTCTACAGGAAAATATTGTGCAGTTACATGCACATTCCAAAAGTCAGTCTCTCCCTTTGAAAAAAACCTGATATTAAATATCATATGAGGGATGTAGCCCCCAAAATTTTGAAAAGCATCGTAAGCAGTAATGGGTAGATTCCAGAATTTCTTATTGTATGTTGAAGAAGGGAGAGAAAGTGTGCCTAAAATGCATTTTTGGGGAAAATGCAGAGTGAGATGTTAGCTCAGCTTCCTAAGAGTCTCTTTAATCGTTGAGTTGAAAGCAAGTAGCAACATCCCAACTTTTTCTTTAGGGCAAATGCTGTATGTTGTTGGTTAAAAATCTATGTGCAAATGCACATAGTTATAAAATATTCAACAAGGGCCAGAATATATAAATGGGAATAAATCTAAACCTACTCTAAAAAGTATACAAAATCATATTATTTAGAATATCAGATCCAAATTAGGAGTGTCATGTCTTTTTTAACAATGGCAGTAGAAGAATATACCTCTTTTTAACATTATTTTTATTATTTTATTATTTACCTGTTATCGATTCAATTCTGTTGATCTCTAAGAGTCGATTGTGAAGGTATAAAGAAATAAGTTATTATAGTGGTGGATTGGTGATATTCTCCTTCATTCTGGGGGGAAATGCTTGATCTTGGGGTAAAGAACCAGCAGTGAAAAATTATAGCTGTCCATCACTCCAAATGGCTTTCCATCCCTGACGATGTTTGAATCTCTTACAACGTATGACCATTTAGCTTTGAAGGTCTGGCAAAATTTACAGATTTTTTGCAGAGTAGAACATGGCCTGGAATTTAAATTACTTCAGTTGGTTGTTTGCACACTTGCTTTTCCTGTACACACGATGGTTCTTTTTTTAAAACAAAGGAAAAATAATGATAATATACTGTTTTTTTAAAAAACAAGAATCCCTTAAAGGAAGGTGTTTGTAAATGTTATTGTTTGTAGACATAAAAGGCTGTATTGTGTTGGAATTTTACAAGCCAAGTTTAAATTATAATATAGAAAATTATTTTTATATTATTTTCAAAATATGCTATGAAGCAATATTTTGCGCCTTTATTATTATAGAGTCGTCGTCAATTTAGTAAGTTGGTGTGGGAACTGTGGTAGTAATAACCTTGTGAAGGAAGCTTTGTAAGTGTTATGAAACAATCTGAATGCGTTTTGTCTGTGTTTGCCTACCGAAGGTTGCAATACAGAACGATTTTTATTGAAAAGCTTCACGTGGTGGTTTATATCCTTCTTTCCCTCTTATCTTTGTAGAAACTTCGTTTTCAAACTCTTAAGATTAGCCATTAAAAGCGACGGGCAATTCTGGAGGTAGCTTTGGCGTGAAGCAACAAATGAAAACAGGACCTTTTTGTGATGAGAATTATCCATGAAACCTGTCACTACATCTTGTTCCAATATTTGAGGGGCTGCCCCAAAGAAGAGGGGAAGTCAACCTCTTCCCCAAAGCCCCTGAAGGCAGGAGAAGAAGCAACGGATGGAAACTCATCAAGGAGAGAAACAACCTAGAATGAAGGAGGAATTTCCTGACAGTGAGAACAATCGATCAGTGGAATGGCTTTCCTCCAGAAGTTGTGAGGGCTCCAACATTGGAAGTTTTGAAGAAGAGATTGGACAACAGTTTGTCTGGAATGGTATAGGGTCTCCTGCTTGGGTAGGGGGTTCGACTAGAAGACCTCCAAGCTCCCTTCCATTATTCCGTTCTGTTCTGTACTGTTGAACATCCAGCAGGTCTGATGGAAGAGTGACACAATTGCTCCCCCCTTTCTATAGGGTGGAGGTAGAATTCCATGATAACATCCATCTGGCTTTTCCCCTGGGTAAAAGTCATAATTGTGATCTCTGATGGACTGGAAGATACAGAACACCAAAATACCCTGCAGCTGCCTCAAGGCTACTGTGTACTCACTCAGTCGTGAATCAAGGAAACCACAACCCACACACTACCTAGACATTGAGTTCTGTACTCTCAATGTCCCTCGGCCTTCTCAAGAGGATCTTTCGACACCTTTCCCTCTGCAGCCAGGAAAGACAAATCTAATCTGACATATTTCACAATAGATAATGGCCCTGTGTCTCCAATGGAATTAAAACCTTAGATCGTGTCTTTTGGAGATGTACGTTTTGCAAAGAATTTTGGAGTCCTTGGTGCTCCCTGGGCTTGGTGGTTTTCTTGCAGATGTTTTATGGCCCAATTAGGGAACATAATTGGTTCTAGGAGGGAGTGGAGTTTGCTCTCTGTTTATGTGCAATATATCCTTACTCCTTTCTGCACTGATGATACTCCCTAGTTGGGTCATGAAACATTTGCAAGGAAACCACCAAACTCAGAGAGCACCAAGGACCCCAAAGTTCAACCTTAAACCTCAAATATTCTTTTCTATCAGTACAAATTTTTTTGCCACTCCCAATTATGGTAACCCTTTATAGATAAGTGCCTGGCAATTCTGATCAATGGTATTTAGAATTTATTTTTATTTTTTAAAAAAATAAGGACTCAAAGTCGCCTTTAGAATAGCTACATTTTGCACTCAAGGCTTCACAACACTGAGGCCCAGTCCTACAATTAGGTGATTACCTAATTAATGAGATCTGATTGTCCTCTCGAGCTGTATTTCGTTGCTTTCATTTTTAAAGGTCTGGTTTTGGACCATAATAAAATGTTTATTTGCTGCATCTCTTAAGCTTTAAAAACAGAGCCCCACAATTATGACACAGCCAGGGAAGGTCTGTTTTAACTCTCCCTGAGTTGCCTTCCTTAATCATGGACCTCTGATGCTTTCTGAAGATCCTAGAACTTGAGATGTTTGAAAGGATCTTAAGTATCAAAGATCTTAAGCCAGGCCTATCTCTGCCTAAGGATCTCCTGAGCTGCTGACAGTTAGTGCCAAAGTAACTGGATCAGGGCGTTCATCCTGTGCTGGAGGAAGAGGAGGAATTAGAAACTCATCATGGTCCTGCACAACACCAGCTCTTGGCTTGTGAAAGGGGGAAGTGAGAGGCCTTCAAATTGCTGCTGCTTCCGTTCCCACAGCATTTCATCAGCTCAGAGCCCAGCAAAGAAACTGATCATTTCCCAATTCGACTTCATTCCCTGCTCAGGCTTAAAACTAAGAAAAAAGATGCTGGAGATGAAGTCGGGGTGATGCTTAGTGTTAGTTAAATCTGCCCCTGAGGAAGCTTGTCTTGGTCCCCTTGCGATCGATGAACTTCACCCCCCTTTTGTGTGGCTTCCCATCCGGGGGTGGAAAATGATCTTCGAAGGTTCCATCTGAGTCGATAAAAGTCCAGGCTGTTATGCAAGAGACTTACTGAAAAGCTATGATGCAACAAGGGATATTTTGGACGGCACTTCCATGCTCTTGCTTCATCTTCTTGGCAATGTGGTGAGTTGCCACGGCTACCTTTAGCACCCCCATCCTTCTGCAGAGAGATCCACCCGTCTGCCCTGGAGGACCTACTCGGATGGCCCCATGGAAGAAACAGGTTCCCTTACAATCTAAAGCTGGTTTTCTGTCTCATCCCTAGGGAGCTGAACTGAACCCTCCCACCTCCCAGCTCTGTCCAGGGAGTGGAGAAACCACTTTTCTCAAACAGAGATAGGTACACCTCCAACAGGGTGAAGCGAGAGCCACCGGTTGAAGGAGGTAACTGGCTGGTGCGTGGAATATTCCCTCCAGGGTTCTGAGCTAAGCTGTTATTAAAATGGTGCCAGAAGACTTTCCCATTCACTGTAGATAAAGGCACCATGAATTAGCACTAAGCCTACAATCAAATGACTCATTCAGAACGCTGACAGCAAGGAACCTTCACAGTACTCCAGTGTTTCTCAACTTTGGCAATTTTTAAGGGATGTGAACTTCAATTTTAAGCGGGGTGGATTTCAACTCCCAGAGTTCCCCACAGTTGAAGTCCAGCCCAGTTGAGGAACGCGGCCTTATCCCTTGCTTTGGGATGGATTCCTTCAATGAAAGACAATACATTTGTAGAGAAAAGACAAGTGTAGCTGAAGACGATATTTCTCCTATGGACTCTTTTGAAGTTGTCTTAACATGGACCAGGCAGGGGGTATTTTTTAAGCTAAGAGATCTCCTGGGCTGTGGTGAGCTCTGCTAACACAGGGCCCTTCAAGCAGGGGATGAAACGGAAGTTTTGAGCTGGGAATACTTGCTCAGAACACTTATGGGAAGCAAACAAGGAAGATGGAGACCAAGATTTAACTGTGGGGAAAAAACTCATAAATAGCAGTTCCTGTCTCTGGCATGAAGCTTCTGATGAAGACCTCAGATCTAAGTGTGGTTTGCCACAACCGGCTGACTGAACATGTGCTCAAAACCAACATCTGAGCATCTTTGTTGGGGACACAAGCAGATCCCCTGACCTATTTGCCCCATGAAGGAAGGGCCAACCATGCTAGAACGCTAGCAATTCTTGAAATTGGGAACTGTATTAACAGCCCAGAAGTCCTGAGAGGATTCATTTAAGCAGGATTTAAGGGGGGAGAGAAGAAATGACCTCTTAGAATCCCTGGTGCACCAGAATGAGAAGTAATCTCTCGACCTGCAACCTGAAGCTTGCATAATAAGCCTGTCTTTGGATACAACACAAGTTCTCCAGCCTGGCAGGGTCCTTCTAGCTGGCATATAATCAATTTCTAGTTCATCGTTCTGCTGCCCAGCTAATTTTCCCCCCAACTCCACATCCCAATTTATCCACAGCTATATTCAATTTATTTCCACAGTTGGCTGGCAGACTAAATTAGAGGATTGTTGGACTCCCCCAGAGTTTTCCAGGCAAGAAGGCTTTCTAAACTCCATTTCTGAGCCTTGGTTATGACATAGCAAGTGGGTGTGTTCCAGTTGTCTCAAAGTACACAAATGACTCAAGGAAGCTTCCTGCAGAGTGGGGAAACTTTCCCCAGAAAGAAGCTCCCTTGACTCATCGTCATCCAAAGCGGGTGCCAAAGTCAAGGCTTACTTATATAAAGAGTTTGAAAGAAAGAGAAGGAAATTTCAGAGGTTGCAGTTAACCCATAAATTGGATCCAAGCTGGCTTGCGTTCAATATTTTCTCAACTTTGCACATAACCTTTGAAATCCATAGAGAAGCAGGGAGAAGGCTCTTGTATTTATAACTCAGGATCTTTGGGGTGACTGCTGATCAGAAGTGGCAATGAGATCTCCCTTAAGCTTCTAGATGTGCCTTCTTCATCCTAAGAATGAAAAGAAGAGGAAACCCAGTTTCTCCCCAGGATTTGAGAGAAATTCCATATGTATCAAACGGTGGGATAATTGAGCAACTCATTTTGGAAATGAGGGTGGGATGATACAGATAAGAGAATTGGGGTGTAAATACACCTTGAATTGCCAATAAAGGAGAACATTTGTAGCTCGGGGTTGAGGGGTCTTTGGTGCTCTCTGAGCTTGGTGGTTTTCTTACAGACATTTTATGACCCAGCTAGGTAACATGAGTAGCACTGATGATGTTACCTCGTTGGGTAATGAAACATCTGCAAGAAAACATCCAAGCTCAAGAGAGCACCAAAGACCCCATAGCTTTGATTCTTTGATTGAAGGAACAGTAAGTTAGACATTCCCAATGGTGAAGGATTTAGAGCAGGGGTCTCCAAACTTGGCAACTTTAGGACTTGTGGACTTCAACTTCCAGAATTCCTAGCCAGCCATGCTGTCTGGAGAATTCTGGGAGTTGAAGTCCACAAGTCTTAAAAGTTGCCAAGCTTGGAGACCCCTGATTTAGAGACTAGCTGGAAATGTCATCTTCAAAAGCAGAGGCTTTTTACTTCTAGCTCAGCAGATGGCGATGTGAGTCTCCATACACGGACGAGGAGTGTCGGGAAATGCAAACCAGCCCCCTGTACGTCTTATACCACATAAGTGCTGCTGCTGTTTTTAAAAATATATTTCAGCCAGAAATAATATGGAGTAACTCCTCTGGATAATTTAGGCCGAAGTGACTCAGCCTTCCAGGATGCAGCTCACTCCCCTGCATCCAAGTCAATGCTTTGCAACTAGGTTTCCTACCCTTTGTACTCTGCATTTGAAACACTATGATTTATAGCCCTTTATTGTTCTTCCAGAAGAGCCTGAGATTATTTCATTTTTGTAGTTCTATTTGTCCTGCGGATTTTCTCTCAAGCAATAGCTGAGCTGCTAATGACGATCGGTCTGTTTATTTATTTCGTGACTTGCTTTTTTTTTAGCGATGGCTTCTGTAGCCCTGAAGTTAAACCCAGGAATTATTCAGTCTCCTTGATTGCGAATCATGGGGTTCATAGAATAGAAACCCCTCCTTGATCATGTTTTCCAGTAGATCACCTACACAACCCTCCAGCTGCACCTCTTCATTTAGAGAGTCTAGAAATCCGGGATCCACTCACATGAACATGGTCTTCTCCAGAGGAGATGTTCTGGATTCCACACCACAACCAAGTTCCACCAAAAAATCCTGAAGCATTTTTGTCCTGGCAAAACAGGAGCCCAGAATGGTTGTTTTCTTGCCAGTTTCTGCCTTTTGTCAGGTTATTTGACACATATAATTAGAACGAGAGACATTGTGAGTTCCTGTAAACACACGTGTATGTCCTCTTGAAAATCACTATGATTTCAGGTCCAAAAAGGGAAAGTTAGGTTTGAAAAATTATATAAATACCTTGAGAACTTACTGTGGAAAAAGAAAAGGGTATGAAATGTGGAGAAGGGAAGGAAAATTCCACCGTGCACCAACTTCGCAATGATTAAACTGAGAATAGCAACCATTTCATTTAAAAACAAACACCAGCCTTGGTTTTCGCGTAACAGGAGGCTGGCTGAATGCAAAGGCTGAGACAGATGTGCCAAACAAAACCCCCTTCTCCTTCCTGACGGGCCAGTTTCCCCTTTGTATTTTCCAGTTAGACAAGGGAGGGTGGGAGGAAGACCAGACAACAAGCAACCTTTTCAACCAAAAACTTTCTCTTCAAGATGAAGCTCCTGGGGGAAAAAGAGGAGCCTTCAGACCTTTTGCCCAAGTAAAAGTGTGCAAGCACCTGTCCATCATTTCCTCCCTCGCCCTTCTCTGCATATCTCCCCCTCCCAGTCACCCCTTTCTGCCCCCCACCCCAAAACAAAGAATTCTAATCAAAGAGAAAGTGGCTGGCTGCATCTTCACCCAAGAACCAGAGACAAGGAGAGTTGGTGTCATCAGGATCCTATGGTTAGGTGGCAACGCCTAACTGACCTTGGCTGATTCCCCCAAATTAAGCAGACTTGGACCTGCCGTGTTGTAGACCAGACTGGAAAGCCAAACAAGAGAAGTGCTTCCATTTTGCTGCCTAGAATCAACATGGCTGGGATCCTGGAAACTTCAGAAGCTCCATTTGACTTGGTGGTGTCTATGCAGCCCTTGGTGGGGCTTCTAACAGAGCTTTGCAAGATGGGCTCTTCCTAAGTCAAGCCAAGACAGGAATTGGGGCTATGTGCAAAGGCATTGTTAGTTCACTGGGGATGTGGATCATGAGCTGTTGCAGGTAAGAGTTTTTTAAGGTAGAACCTAGCCATGATCCTTCCATAAATAAATTGGCAAAAAGAGAAGGGATCTTTGCATTCACATGACCAAGAAGTAGATTTTGGTTGGAAAAACCTGGGAAAAAAGGGTCCAGAGAGTAGGAATTGGTTAACAGAGAGAGACTACCTTGGGAGGTAGTGGTTGATGGAGTCCTTGATGGAGGTCTTGAAGCAGAGGCCAGATGGCCATCTGTCAATTATGAAGGATCCCTGCAAAGGGTTGGATGAGACAATATCCAATGACCTTGACGTTCTGATGTTCTCCAATTCCCCTTTAATCCAAAAGATGAAGTTGAGTGATGAGTTTCACTGGATACTTTCACATCAAATGGCTGCCCAAATCAACCATGCCCCGCAGGAAACACTGATTAGTCTGAAATGCCTCAATGAAAAAGACAATTTTGGATACCTTCCCAGCTTCTACAAAGGAGGCTGGGAAGATCTAGTTCCTGTTTCTCCCACTCCCTGTTGCAAACCAAATGTGACAGAAAAAGCATTCATGCTCATGTGACTGAATTTCTATCCTCCTTCCTTTCCCACCTCAGGGAGCATCATGTGAAGACTACCCCAAAGAAGGACCACCAAATGAGCCCTTTCATCTTTGATACAAGCAGGACTCACAGCCGCCTTTCTCAATCAAGAATGAACTAAATATGGACAGGGGAGATGAATTAAGAGGATGAGAAGGAGGGAGTTGAGTCCTCTCTGAGATATGGGGGGAAGGGGTGATCAAACTATCCCTTTGACCTTTACAATTGACTGGAGTTAACTGTTCTCATGCCCTGGTGCAACTCCTGTGGTGTCCAAAAGGAACATTTTGTTGCATTACCTTGACCACCACCTCCAACCCACCTCTCTCCAAGAACCTTGCCTTGAATGCAAAGCCAGGTCCCACCTTCCCAGATCTTCTGCAGATTTTCTCTTTGCAAGTGCAGAGATGGAGTCATAAAGGACACAAATATATTTATGGAAAGGATGCCTCATTAGGAGCATGCCATTTCAGTGATGGGGGTTGCATTCCTGCAGAATTAGCCCTTTCTGATCGCCCCTTTCAAACCCTGCGTCTTTCTGTACAAAATCTAAGGAAACACTGAATCCATGTTGCGTTTTTAATTCAAGAAGAAACCAGGAATTGCAAATGTAGGCTTTGAAAAAAGAGTGGGAAACGGTTGGGAAGATCAGAATGAACTGACCCTTGTTCCTTGGATATGAGTCCAGCTAGGGGGAAGCTCACAGAAAGAGAATGAGAAAAATGTAACTCCGGCTACTTCAGTCTGCCTCACTCTTGTTTCTGTTCCACTTGGACTCTTTCGGTATGTAGAGAGCATTTTTGTGCAAAATGTATCTGCAGCGAGAGGGAAAGAGAGGAAGGGGAGGAGTTTCTGAGTTCTGGTTGCTATTGTTCTGTTTTGCTCGGTGTCTCTGCAATTATGTCTCCAGGATCACACAGGAATGACTCATTTGGTGTGCTACCCACAACATAAAGCCTGGGAAAGTATACAGATTTACCTCTTAAAGAGACACACACACACACAGCCATATACCAAGGAATAGAGGGAGACAGTTCAAGTCAAGATTTAAACATCCTTGGAAATCAAGCAAGAGAGGCTCAGATCTCCATCTTTCCTTTGTGGCCAAAGGGCAAATCCAGACCCAACTGACCATGCCACTTTGAAACTTCTCAGTGTCGTTTCACTACACTTCACAGCTACAGCAAGTGAATAATCAAGCTGGGCATGAAAGCATCTTCATGTAGTCCTCAAGATGCCCCATCATGGATTTTGGTTGTCCTACTCCCTACCCTCCGGGTGAAGATCTCTTTGTGAGAGTGATTGAGTTGGGAGGCCTATGATGTTAAAGGATCTGTTTGGTTGGACACGGGTCAAAAGCTGCTCCAAGTTTCTACTCCACTGAGTTCAGGGGCAAACCATGGCCAACTCTTGTCCCATTGTGGGATGAGCAACAGGTCATAGTCTAAGCCTGGGGAGAGGAATCACACCAAAGCAGACCCTCTGACATTCTTGTAGTCCTAGACTCTATCTCTCATCATAAGGATCTATTAATATTCTTCTTCCTCCCCTAGCCCCCCTAGCCTCCTACCTCTAAGGAACCTTTGGTTATCCCCAGTGGAAAGAAAAGATGGGTCTGTAAGAAAACAGCCTTTTCAAGCTCCTCCTTCCTTGATCTGGTTGAGTGGGTTAATTTTTTTTTGGTTCAGCTTTTGCTAAGAGGGCTAATCTGCTTAGAGACATTTTCAGTTTGTAAATACTGTAAATGTACAGTCATTATGTTCTTCATACTTAGGTAAACAGGTTTTAAGGATGATTGGGCAGCTCTGTTTACCAAAGCTGGTCTATAGGAGTACATGCCTGAGTGTGGGGGATGTGATCACACACCCTCTATCCTAGTTTCTTCATCCTTGGGAACATCTGTTTTCCTATTTAGATTCCTCTTTCTCTGTATGTGGGAAGAATGGAGAATAGCTGTCTTTTTTATTCTTCAGTGTTAGTAGACCGTTATTAGCCTCCTAGTAGAATAGAGGAAAACAGAGTTGGAAGGGAGCTTGGACTGGTCTTCTAGTTCAATCCCCTGCTCAGGCAGGATACCTTATACCATTTCAGGCAAAGTGGTTGTCCGATCTCTTCTTAAAAACTNTTGCTTCTCTCCTGGATTAGTTTCCAACCATTGCTTCTTGTCCTGCTTTCAGGGGCTTTGGAGAATAGCTTGACCCCTTCCTCTTCTTTGGGGCAGCCCCTTGGATATTGGAAGACTGCTATCATGTCTGCCGTAGTCCTTCTTTTCATTAAACTAGACATACTCAATTCCAGTGGTATAGTAGGCAACCTAATCCTAGCCAGAAGCAATGCAGAGCTATGGTCTGCCCAGCATGCCTCTGATTTCTCCAGCAGATGTTCTTCCAAGCAGCTGCTCCAGCTGTGAAGTAGAGACATCCAGCATTCCTAACAGGTCACTACAAAAAGCTTCTGGCAGCCATTTTTATGGGCTTAAAATTTCACCCTCCCATGTGGTAGGAAGAAATGTACTACGCAGGAGCAGACATGTTGCTAAATTGTCACAATCTCTCCTTAGTAGGAACCACAGGAAGGTACCGTGTACAAGCTGCCTTAGTTTAGCCATAATAAATGGTTTCCTAGCTTAATGAGTCCCGTTAGAAATCCTTGAGCTTTTACTAGGACTGAAAGACAGGGTTGTGTGTCATAAATTAAAACTGATGCAGCAATCAAAAGGCAACTGGTGCCTATTTGGGAGGTACACCATGAAATATTTTTAAGGGGCAATGCTCAACTTTAAAGATTAAGTTTCCAATATGGTCACAGTGTAGAAAGTGTGGACCCTGTGATGTGCAAAAAGTGGAAGTCTCCTTTAGCCTCCGTTAATGTTCCTCAAAAGAGTTTATTTTCTCACATTCAAGAATGGTGGTGGTTATTCTCACCCAACTTGATAGATGGGCTCAGTTGCTTCCAAACAGAACTTGTTGGGGTCATGTCTCAAATCCTTCAGTCTGTCCTTCTCTGTTGGTGCTTCTATGAGAGTAGAGTCTCTCCAAGAGATGGTTCCTAGGGTCTACAAACGAAGCTAGTGGGGTTCCTGCACAAATTACATAGCATAGATGGGAGATGGCTGTTCAAAAGCCAAAATCAATGGAAGTATCTTTTTCTGCTGTGTTGTGGGGTAAGCGGAACCTATTCCAACCCCTACAGAGATGTTTCCATTGTTTTAAGCTTTCAATTTTCTGCACCAACACTCTTCCTTCTGCTGTGCTGTGTTGCAGGAGCCTTAATTGGTCCCCAGTGATCCAAGGCCACCATACTCTGGGGTAGTTTCCTTGCAAACCAGCGGTTAGAGAATGTTCCACTGTCAATCCCACCCTCATTATTTCTAGCGGAGAGGGAGTCTCCATAGAGTTAATGATAGTATTGAGCGAGGGCAATGAAGTCACTCCCATGGAATCACCTACTAGGAGTATGTTCATTCAAATCAGCTTGGCAGCTTGGGTGTGGAAGCTTGGCTCAGTTGTTTGAAGGCAGTCGCCTTTGGGAAAACCCATTCTTACACAACTTCTCGAGAGTGAACATTCTCCATGTTGCTCTCTTTGTTTGTCTATCAAATGTCCCGATTGCCCCACTCCAAGGGGCTTGGAGATAGCATCACAAGATTAAAAACAAGAAAAAGGGAACATTAGGCCAACAACAAAAAATGCACAACCACCCCAAAGGAATTGATTAAAAAGCTTCTCCTACATCACTCCCAAACTAACATCCACAACACTCAATCTTGCTGGGGTTGAGCTGTTCCTCCCATTCAGATCTCCACAGCCTGTAGATCAGTTTTTTTCCTCAATTTTGGCAACTTTAAGTTGGATGGACTTCAACTCCTAGAAATCCCCAGCTGGTCCTCCCAGAGTCCCTTAAAAAATCACCACTATCACATCTAGGACAAATATACAGTGAAAGTCATACAAGAGCAATCACCACCAACACCATGTCAGTTCTTTACTCACAAGAGTTGGGCCTAATTAATACTTAGATTAGAGACCTTCCAAATGGCTGTAGATTAATGTAAAATGTTTGTTTATTTGTTATAACTTGTGGGTCACACTAGCAAACCATTTGACCATCTGCTACATGATTGTGTTCATGTAGACACCAAGAATTCACCTTGACCTTGAGGATCAAGGACTCTTGAGGGACTCAATCTTGAGGGACTCAACCAGTTGGCTAATTCAGATTGTGACCTGAGGGTTGAAACATGCCAGATAAGTGAAGAAATTAATTCCTTTCAACATCAGTTATGAAGGATAATTTTGAGATGGGCAGTAGAGAGGGAAGAACAATTCAGATCAGTGGTGCAAATACACTCCAAAGGCAACATAAATATGAAACGAACATTTTCTTAATCATTCATCAGTTTTATTTAAAATGCAAACATCACTAATCATGCATATAAGTTGACGCTTGACATTTGTTAGTTCTGCCTTCTGTTTGTGGTTGCATAGGGACACTGTCACAATATATAAAACTATGAAATACAACCCACCCCCCCAGACAAACATTTTCAAAAAGATTACAGCAGAGTGAACGGGAGTCGGACAGATGGCTCTACAACTGCAATACTTCGATGTAGTGACTCAGTAAAATATGAAACCATCTGGAGAAGTGACCCATATAGCACAGGAGTGATGCTGGAGGAAATGGAGGAGGAGAAAACCATGACAAGCTCTGTCATGGTTTGCCCCAAAGGGAACATATGTATGTAAACTTGTGTAATTGCCCCGTATTCTTGTTCCTGTACTGACACAGAGTATATATCTAGTTATCTATAGCACTCTATATATTAATGCACAAGTAATTCCATGCAGTATATCAATAACAATTCCACAAAGGAGGAGAGTTGGATGGATCCTGGAGTGCGTTGTCCATCCAGAAATCCTTCTCACCTCTATAATTTTATAACCATCTCCTATGTGAAATCTTTAGCAGGTTTCAGCACATCAAAAAAAGGACCTCAGGAGGATGAGGAGAAGATTCCTTACTCCAGGCTGGGAGATGACAGAAACAATCCTTCAGGGATTGAAATCCCATCAGAATATTTTCCAGATTCTCACAAGCTAAGTCTGGGCAAGGGTGGAGATTCCAGAAAATAGGAGAGAAAAGGACTATAAATACTGAAAGGACATGGAAAATGAGGAGACCAGATGCAACCGTTAACCATCTCAAGATGCTGTCCTGATCCATCATGTTGGGTATATCCATGCCAAGGCCACAAAATTCTGGAAGGTGCTGAGACTATTATGTTAAGACATATGTGTGGCCTGGTAGGGATGGAGCAGTAGATAATGTAGATGAAGAATGCTTGTGCTTGGACAACCTTCTCCAATAGCAAATCTTCCAGAGGTTCTACAGCACAAGTCCCAGAATTTCTAGCCAATGGGTTTATGGCAGGGGTGTCAAACTCATGGCGTCATGATGGCATCACATGACGTATCACGACTCCCCCCCCCTTGGCATGGGCATGGCCAATGTGTGATGCATCCGGCCCACGGGCCATGAATTTGACAGCCCTGGTTTATGGGGACCTGCAATACAATACACCTCAAAACACCAATCTAGGAAAAGCTTTGCTAAAAGAACTTTTTTTTGTAGGCACTTCTCCAGGTTACACCTAGTATGAAATCCAGATCCAAGATGTAAAGAAATGTTTTACATCTCAAAATTCAGCCCTGCTGTGCTGAATAATGCATGCAACAGACTTTCTTCCATATTCATGGAAAATACCAGAGAAAACATAAATTCAGTTAGCTTTCATTTGCCACAAGAGTTATTACTGATGTTCTCTGTTGGGCCTTTTGCTGCGGTACTCTGAAAACATGGAGGGTACTGGGAATGTATCCCATTAAAGTAGTGCTTCTCCACTTGGCCTGGTTGGGGAATTCTGAGAGTTGAAGTCCACCTGTCCTAAAGTTGACCAGGTGGAGAAACACTGCATTCAAGTAAGAAGACCCATGCAAAATCTTGTTACTTCAAAGGTGCTGCTTGATACCATCAGCTAAGTGAGGTGGATGGTAAACCCATTTTTGCAACCTGCCCCCTTCACTTGCTCGGTGCCCAGCTTGCATTTTTGTAAGAAGGCACAACAATCTCAACCAGATGTGAAAGCTACCTTCAGTCCTGAACCCTCTTTGCAGCCTGAAGGAGTCCAATCCAGGGAGAGCTTGGGTTCTTAATTTGGTGGATAATGATATCTTGTGGCCAACTCCATTGTCGTCACCACCAAATGATTCCCAGTTTCCATGGTTCAAATTCTGGAATTCAAATTCAGGAAACTGAGGCACAGATGTATCATACACAAGATGTATGCTTGCTTAAAGAAGCAAGCCATTAGAAGAAGCCAAGCACTGCAGTTATATACAGAGTATGCTTTCCTTATAATTATATACATAAAACCTATTTGCAGAAGGACACTGCTCCAAGTTCCAGATATCCTACTTAACAATGAGTGAACTCCAATGGTCTGCAGCCCAAAGGCCTTACTGACTGGCACCCTGATTTAGAACTGCTTAATCTGCAGAATATAAGGTAATGCTTAAGGTAATGAGGTTTAATGCCCTGATGGGAAGCTGCACCCCTGGAAGCAACGGCAAGTTATATGCAATAAGGAAAGTTCTCCATTACAATAAATAGGAAACCTTGTGAACATAACACATGGATAGATAGTGAAACACATTTTTATGACACAGTTGTAAACAGCTCCCAGAGCAAAAAAACAAAAAATGTGAGGTGGAAAAATGGGACCATAACAGCAGTTTAAAGGTCTTCTGTCTAGTATTGTCTAATTGCTGAAGTCCACCACACTTTGACTTAGATGAGATGGTGAGACATCTCCAACGGACAGCAAGTCCACCTGCTGCTTTTCCAGATGGTCATTTGCAGACTGGGAAACAGGAGATCCAGTAAGGACCCCTGAATGGAAATGGAAATTGAGAGGTGAGCATGAAAGCTGAGTTATGGCTGAGATCAGAGATCAGTTGCTGTGGAAGATCATGTAGAACATGGGTGTCCAATCTTGGTCCCTTTGAGACCTGTGGATTTCCAACTCCTAGAACACCTGAAGTCTGCAAGTGTTAAAGTAGCCAAGGTTGGACACCCCTGCTCTAGAGTGCAACAATTAAGAACTTTTTGCAGGAGAGATCTAATTAACTTCAGAGTCGAGTCCTAAATCAAAGCAAACAAAGACCAGGAAATTCAAAGAGCAGGAACAAGATTTATCTCTTTCTTGCCTTGCTGAGCTGAGCTCTTTCCCATGAAAAATCTGAAGCAGAATTTTCATCAAATTAGGACCTAGTTTAGCCTAATCAACATTAATCAAACAGTGGCCAGCAAAGCTAAAATGAGGTCCTGTCGCCAGACAGGAGACAATTATTAGCAAACCCTGAGTGTTTTGATTACATTTACTGTTCGATATGAAATGGTAATGAGCACAAAAAGGATTTTGAAAAGCCTCAGAAGTGCATGGTTCATGTTGCCAAATAAATAGATATGAGGATGCTTTTCCATCAGTTGCCTGTCTAATGCCATAGTCTTGACCCAAGAAAGAGTAAATATCTCAGAACGAGACCCTCTACCCACCAAAAGGAGGAAAAAGGACCCGTGGCTGGCTTGATGGCCAGGACCAGGCTTTGCCCAAAGAAAGACAGCTGCACTCGGTTAATGAAATGACAGTAGTGCAGCAGAACAAAAATTTAAAACCCTGGGATAAGAACCCTGCTGATCCAAAGGAATACAGTAGTGGATTTAATGGAGGTGCCCATTCCTTCTAGGTAAGATCCCTTCTTCTACTCCATACAACTCCAGTCATTCAAGCAAGGTGAGGAACTTTACCACATTGGTTATCTTCAGACTGCACCATGGTTGGTTAGCTCTTTGGCATAATCCTTGGGTGATTCAATGCCTGTTTCTTGAGCCACAAAAGGAAAAAGAGCACTCTAAGCAATGGCTGGTGTCTCTTGAAGATTAAGGCTAAGATCTTATTTGGACGGTTGTATTTAAGGCCATCTCCCTTTCCCCACCTTCCAGATGTGTTGGGATGGTACTTCCTAACACATCCGGCTGACCCCAGGTGGAAGGAGACCGTTTAAGGCATGGTAGAATTTATTTTTGCAATTCTGTGTTTGCGAAATGGAAGAGAGATCTGGTGGTCTTGGAGAGCAAATCACGTTCTGAAGATAATTTAATAAAAGGGTTTTTTGGGCTAGATGGAATTATATTGTTCTCTGTAGCCATCTCTCTGTAAATAGTTCTTGGTCATCATCAATCCGAACCTTTGTTGCTAGCTATATCTTCATGAGGACACCTTGCTATAGACAATAAATATTTCTTGCTAGCTGTTATGAGTGTTTCCAAGTCCTGCCTTTGATAACTGCCTCCATCCTTAGCTATCAAAAGAGGTTGGAAAGTGAAGTTCTGGTTTTAGGAGAACCTCAAATGAAACTTGAAATTGTGTTTTGAGATCAATACTGGAACATACCTAGATGTAGAGCCATTTTTATACAGCGGATGGTAGTACAAGGGGAGGAGGACTTGATAAATAGCACCTACCAGCTACGCTTTAATGGGTGGCATATTATTTTTTTGCAAATCTCTGTACAGTACAGTTATGTCTATGTGCACACGTGTGTTTTAAGTCATCTGGCAAAACGGAATTATTGCAAAGTTGGAAGAAAAGTCTTGGTTAGAACACCTTTGGAATGTAGAGGTGATTGCATCAATTGTAAACAGTAGTTTGGAGGAATGGAGTTTGCTTTACTGCGCTACAGTCGACCGCATTTATATTAACAGTATTTTTTTTTAAGTGGAACACAATCACAGGAAAGCACTCCACACATTGAAATATAATCTTGGAACAAGCCAAGTTCACGAGCAACAAGGTTTCTAGGAAAGACATATCTCCCAACCTTCTAGCTGGCTTCCCCCAGTCTTAACTTGAAAAGCAGAGATGAATCTTATCAAAACCTTCCACATCTGTTGAGAAAGCAACCTCCAGAGCTGGAATTCTGAAAGTTACATCTAGAGAACATCCATTTCAAGAGGGTTGCATTATCAACCTTGGATCCCATCCACCCATCCATGCCAAGCAAAGAGACAGGGCCCAGTTTTGAAACGAGTCACCTCCCCACTCATGAAATAGGATTTTTACATATCCACAGATCTCTCCTGCTGAGTTAAGCTTTTTAGTCACAAGTCCTTGGAGAAAGCTAGCTCTTTTAGGTCATGAGCCATGTTCCACTTGGATGCAGGAGATCCTTCTGCTTGGTGGGACTTCTGGAGGGATAAGCAGTCCAAACTGCTAGATAAGAAAATGGGAAATCTGTTGGAAGATCCTAGAGTTTTTGCTGGTTGGAGAAGAAGATTTAAGTACGTCCTTCAGACCCTACACTGCATTGACAGTGAGGGAAATTGTGAAGTGCTGTTGAGCTAAAACACCATCTTTTTAACACTTTCTAGATGCAGGTTTTGCTTCCACTGTCCTCCAAAAGATAGTATTTCCTGATCATCGTTGCTTGCTTCCATCTGGTTATGTACTGACCGTTTCACCATAATGCAGAATTTCATAGACTCTTTGGCTTTTAAGCCCAAAAGGATCGGAAATCAGCACAAATACCTTGACAAAGTCTGAAACACAATTTCCAGAGGAGGTTTTGTTTTTGTTTTTTTAAAGTGAAAGAGATATGGAACATTATTCAAACCGATGCCCTCTTCAGGTCTACTTTTGCACAAGGCCTGCAGAGAAGCAGATACAAGGGTTCAGCTCAGAACTTCATCTCTGGAAGCTGTCACAAGCTGTAATCCTCACAATTCCGTCCTTTGGTGCTTAAACAAAATGTTCCCCAGTGTAAATATATATTTCCTAGATTTAGAATAAAAACATGATTAAGGCACCTACTTCAGTTTTTTTTTTTAAATCTTCCACCTACCCCCTGCGATTCTTTTACAAGTATAAACTTTTTATACATATTTTTTCTTCTTCTTGCTACAGGAAGTTGGTGGTGGTGGTAGAATCATTTCAGCATGAAACAACTTGAAAAAAAGAGGGTGGGGGGAAATGAAGGCTGGTAGATTGAAACTGTGGAGCAGACCATCCAAACTCTCCAAGTGTTTACCCCAACTGTGAAATCAAATTGTCTGAGTGCAAAGATTGGCCTGACTTTCTTGCTGCATTGCAGGAAAGGACCAAAAAGGACCAGGTTCTGAGTGCAAACGTGTTTATCAAAGAAGGCTGTTGTTGGATGTGTCTTCATGGTACATAAATAGATATATCCCTGAGTAAGAGGAGAGTTTGATGGAGGAAAATTAGAAGCAACCTGGCTGTAGAGACATTCCTGGTTTTGCATTTTTGCATTTTTGTTTCCCTACAAAATTCCCTTTGACACCTGAGCAAAAAAAAACTACACAAAGGAGCATCTTCTTAAGGCTTAAAAACACACATACACACAGAGAGAAAAAAAAATGTCCAGAAAGAGGTTCTTGGAAGGACCATGGAGAAAACATGTAAAACTCAAGTCCTACTGTGCCAATTTTTTCCCCTGCAGCAATGTGGCAGGGGAAAAATCCCCCCTCTCTCTTGTTCCCTTCAAAACAAGGCCAACATTTTCTCTTGCTTTGTTTAAAGACAGGGTGCCAAGCGAAGTATTACGACGCAAAGGGGAGCTCCAAAGAATTGGATGTGAAGGCGGAGAGCAGAGTGCAGGTGCGGGGCTGGGGGGTGGATTTTAGGGGGAGCTGCCAGGACTGTCCCTGGGGCTGGACCCATCGGACCGGCTGTAGTCACTCAAAGAGCCAGTGCGGGAGANGTAGTCACTCAAAGACCCAGTCCGGGAGCTGCAGCCACTTCGTCTCTTGAGCATGTTAGGGTGGAAGTCGGCGTGACGGCGGGCGTGCTTGGTGAGGTGGTCGCTCCGCATGAAGCGCTTTTCGCAGAGTGGGCACGAGAACTTCTTCTCCCCTGTGTGAGTGCGGAAATGCCGGGCCAGCTCATCGGACCGGGCAAACTTCTTGCTGCAGTCTTCCCAACGGCATTCGAAGGGCCTCTCGCCTGCAGAGACACACAGAGAAGAGAAACGGCCTTGAGTTCACCTCCTTCAGTCCCGCCTTTTATTACAGTCGCCCACCAGAACCCAAAGATTAAAATAAAATTAAAGCAGATGAGAACAAGACCTGATAGCGCCGTGATGGCGAACCTATGACACGCGTGCCACAGGTGGCACACAGAGCCATTTGGGCCGGCACGCAAGCCACAGGCAAATTTACCTCACTGTGCATGCGCCTGCCTCACAACTGATTTTCGGCTGGTTTGAGGCCTTTTTCAGCATGCGCAGGGGGTGTGGGGGGCGCATTGCCTTCTGGGAGCTGCCATGTAAGCGCGTGCACCAGCGCACAGACAATTTTTGGCAGAGGAGCCCAAAAAAGTTAGCCACCACTGTGATAGCATGTTACAGTTGGGGTGCGTGATGATGGCTAGATGGCCAAAGTCTGTCTAATTAAATAGATATTGTCCACGATGCTATAAAACTCTTCTATTGCTTTTCCTGATCTTGGTTAGTGAGCTTATCTTCCTGGGCAGCCCAAATGCCAGTTTCTAGGGAGGGTAGCTTAAAATTATTATTTTTCCCCTTCCTGTGGACGAAGGAATAATAAACAGACTGCAAAGTTGCTTGAGGTTTGGTAGGCGAAGGAAGAAGGGGTGGCAGTGAAATTGCCCATCTCTTTTGTCCCTTGATTTATATCTGACACGCTCTTTTTAATATTGCAAACCCATAAATTCAGAGAACAAACAAGGGGGGAGGGGGGTGTCACCACACCTTCATAAATGCAGAAGAAAGGGTTATTGGTCAAGTAACCGGCAGTTTCTACAGCAAGGAAGATGAGCAAACAGATATAAATGGCAGAAAATGGACAGAACAGTTTGGCTGTTCCAGCTCAGCTAAAGGGCTCCTCCCTTCCCACCCCCAGTTCCCACCTATTAAGGAACAAAATTGCATTTCCTTTGGATCTCAGATCAACTCTGTCTCCCCAGAGGACAGAAACAATTGCTACAACCTTGAGGATCAAACAGCCCTCCCCCTGTTCCTGGTGGGGAAAGATCCTATTGCTCTATTTTCCTGTAATGTCGGAGGTGTTACACTTAGCCCCATGTTTCTCAATCTTGGCATGTCAGCCCTGCCCCAACTTGGTCCTTTAGGCAAGAAAGACCCTCAACTCCAGTTGTAGTCAAAGTTATACTTTACTAAAAGCCAAGTGGATCACAGTATAGCAATGGCAGAACTGAAGTTTGCACACCAAACTTTCCCCATTAACTTTGCCTGTCCAGTTAAGCAGCAATAAAAAGAAGGAAAGCAAGAAGAAAAATGATAACATCTCCAAAGCATATTGATCAAGCTTTATTAAGCAATCCTATGAGAAATATTTCTAGAATTGAGTTTTCTAACAGATAGATCTGACTACTAGAACTGACTACTCAGATGACCATGTCTTCCTTACCAGAATGAGGGTGAGATATCCTTCATTAGATGAAGATAACCAATGATATGGTTATGAAATGACTTAACCAATAAAGACCTTTTATGTTCTGTTCTGTTCTGTTCTGTTCTGTTCTGTTCTGTTCTGTTCTCTACTCTACTCTACTCTACTCTACTNTACTCTACTCTACTCTACTCTACTCCTCTACTCTCCCAAAGGTTTCAGAGTTTATTTCACGTGGTTACACGATTCTATGGCCTTCAGTTGAGGAGGCGATGGAGAGAATAAAACCTATTTATGTTCTCCCATGACCCCCAGCAGGATGTTTGATGGCCTCCAACTGCCTGTTCTCTTGGGTATAATATGCAGAAGGTCTGTTGTTGATGGATAGATCTGAACTTTTCCACTGGCTCAGGCTTCCAAAGCAGCTTCTTTCTGTCCCTATCTGTAGTTTTGCATCTATATTTATCACTACGTATCCTAAAGCAATTGGGACTTTAGGATGGTGATTCAAATAAGGTGGAGTTCTTGTGAGGTCCCCGTGAGGACAGGCTGCATGGGTCTAATCCTGCAGGGGACAGCTTATGTCTGTAATGTCCGACTGCAGTATTCTACGTAGTATCAATAAAGAGAAATATTAGCAGCTCCTGGTTGAACTGAAGGGCCCTTGGTGCTCTCTGAGCTTGGCTGTTTTCTTGCAGACATTTCATTATCCAAATAGGTAACATCATCAGTGCTAATTGGGAGCAACACCCCCCTCCCTCCTAGCACTGATGATGTTACCTACTTTGGGTAATGAAACGCCTGCAAGAAAGCAACCAAACTCAGAAAGCACCAAGGACCCTTCCATACAGCATCTCCTGAGCTGTCCTATTGTCCTTTCCTCTGCAACCAGGATGGAGCAGTGGAGAGGATGTGGTCATATCAAGTGCCCTATTACTGGCAGGAAAGAAAGCAACTGAGAAAAAGAGAGGATTAGAACTCGTTGCCTCATATTTGTTAAGGAACAAGCAGTGTGGCAAAAGGTCTTGCATCAGCCTCAATTCTTCAGAAGCCACCTGTGCTAAACAGTTGCTGGGCCCCTGGAAATGTGCGTTGGCTATTAGGACATGGGCTACAGCTCTTCAAACATGGGATCATCCTGTTGGTACAACCAACACCCGCAAAAGAGAGAGAGTGAGAGAGCAAGCAGAATAACAAAACAACAGAGTTGGAAGGCACCTTGGAGGTCTTCTAGTCTAACCCCTTACACAAGCAGGAATCCCTTTATCATTCTAGACAAATGGCTGTCCAGTCTCTTCTTGAAAGCCTCCAATGATGGAGCATCCACAACTTCTGGAGGCAAGTCGTTCCCCCGGTTAATTGTTCTAACACTCTTTAGTTCCAGGTTGCTTCTCTCCTTGATTAGTCTCCATCCATTGCTTCTTGTCCTGCCTTCTTGTGCTTTGGAGAGTGGCTTGACTCCCTCTTCTTTGGGGCAGCCCCTCAAATATAGGAAGACTGCTATCCTGTCCCCCCTAGTCCTCCTTTTCATTAGATTGGGCATCCCCTATTCCCGCAATGGTTCTTCAAAGCATTGGATCGAATGTCCATCTCTGTCTGGACAACGAGGATTTTCTTAGCAGCTGATACTCCATAGCATCTGATATTGGACCACGCCTCACCATCAAGAATAAGCCTCTGGCAAAAAGCATCGAGATACACTTCACTTATGACCCTACATGGCGCTGGGAATTTCGGTTTTGCTAAGTGATGCCGCTTTTAAGTGAGTCATCACGTGACCAGACTCAAACTTACAACCCTTTCTACTGTGGTTGTTAAGCGAATCACACTGTCATGAAGCTCACCTGGCTTCCCTAACTGGCTTCGCTTGTTGGGAACTGGTTGGAAAGTGCATAAATCGTGATCATGTGACCACAGGAGAACTGCAACCGGTCATAAACTAAGCACCCAAAATGACACTCATGTGTCCACAGTGGTGATGCGACAGTCTTGACTTCGAGGACAAGTCATAAATCCATTTTTTTCTGAGGCCATCCTCCCTTTGAACCAACGTTTAAGGAATGGTCATATGATGAGGATGACCTGTACATCCCCAACCTAGGGAGGGATGGAAAGGTCGTTTCTCCAAGGGGTGAAATGGAGCAGGGGTCCCCAACCTTTCCAGCTTGGTGGGCTGGCCTGGGGGCAGCAGGAGAGAGGAGAGTGTTCCTCCTTGATTGTTTTGTGTACTTATTTTAGTCTTATTTAAGTAGTAAGTGCACGAAATAATAAACTACCTTTTTATATATTCCTTTTGTAGGTCATTCATTAGGGCAGGGGTCCCCAAAGTTGGCAACTTTAAGACTTGTGGAGTCTGGGAGTTGGAGTCCAGAAGTCTTAAAGTTGCCAAGTTTGGAGACCTCTGCATTAGGGCAAAGAAGTCGGTGACATTGAAGACACACAACACTGTTATCATTCTTATGTAAGTACTTGTGTACCTCCTTCATTGTTTTGTGTACTTATTTTATTCTTATTTAAGTAGTAAGTGCACGAAATAACAAACTACCTTTTTGTATATCTTCTTTTTGTAGGTCATTAGGGCAAAGAAGTCAGTGACGTCGACTTGGCCACGCCCAGCCAGTCACATGACCGCCAAGCCACGCCCACCGAATAAGCCATACCCACCCAGTCACATGACCCCCCCAAGCCACACCTATGAAATAAGCCGCACCCACAGAAACGGTAGTAAAAAAATTTGAATCCCACCACTGAGATGGTTCCGTGTGAGTGGCAGGTGCACACGTGTGCACAGCTGCATTTCTGCAAGTGGAGCTTCACACGTGAACACAAACGCCCACCGCTCGCGCGAGTGGAGCTTCGTGTGCGTGCTTGCCTGTTGCTTGTGCGGCCCTGTTCCAAACGGGCCGAGACCTGGGAGTTGGAGACCCCTGAAACAGGCTATGAATTCCACGAGTTTGTAAATTAGGCTTGTTCCGGGGATAGAACAAAAAATAAACAAACAACCCAGCCAGAATATTCGTTTCTGCAGCAGGAAAAAGTGCCGGGAACCCCTCCACCCACAGACCAATCATGCATGATTTTGGGGGTGGAATTGCACCGGCAAAGCAAAACCAAGGAGTATTTTTAAACAAAGCGTCTTTAAAGTAAGGCTTGGCATCTTTGGCCAAATATCTTTCCACTTCCCCTGTTTTTGTACAGGCACTTCAAACTGACCAACAGGCTGAACCTCAAACCACCCTCTGGGCAAATGAGAGATTTGGGCTTTGCATAAAAGGTGCTTTCTTCCCAGGGTTTCATCAAAGGGGAAAAAAAAGGGAGAGAAAAGCAGATTTTAACCATTGGCCTCTTTCTTTGAACTGAACGCAGGGCTATTTTAAGCCCCAGCCATTTATTTATTCCCCTTGGAAGGTTTTCATTTATCTTTGGGGTTTCCCATCGTAAAAGCCCAAAGACTTTCCGGCATATACAAACTCCAGTCTGTGTGTCATCAGGGTTTGATTTCAGTCTGAACTTTGGAGTCAGCAGGGCTATTTATTCCTTCCCAGATTGGTGCCACCCTGGAGCTGGAAAGGCCTCTTGGAAAAGCAGGCTCGCTTTTTCCATGAAAAGCACGAAACCGAACCCTCACCCTTCCTTTCCTTCGGGGCAAAGCGATCCAGTTCTCCCCTTGCTTTGGCACCTTCTGCCTCCACTGCTCTTGAACGGGCCTCATCCTGACATCGCTGAGCTTCTCAAAGAATACGGCTGGGTGCCCCAGAAGTTTAGTTTTCCACTGACCGAGGCGCGAGCTCAACTCTGCTGACCCGACTTAACCGAACGGACTTGCTCTCCCGGACCTTCCGAGGAAAATGGACAGAAATGCACTCCTTTTCTGCAACTCTACATTCTACAATGGGGTATTTTTTCCCCCTCCCTCCCACCCCCCAGTCTGGTCCTTCTTTTAGATCGGGGTGTCCAAACTTGGCAACTTTGAGACTTGTGGACTTCAATTCCCAGAATGGGTGGCTGGGGAATTCTGGGAATTGAAGTCCACAGGTCTTAAAGTCGCGGAGGTTGAACACCCCTGCTGTAGATCTTCAGCTAGCTGGCCTTGAAGTGAGCAAGCTTTGAACTTCTCAGGATAGCTAATTTCAGAGGCATAGAAGGATGGTCTTTTATTAAGGTTTCACATTATGGCCTGTCTCCCTCCCTTCTCTTCTCCTCCCCCTTCCTTCTTTCTCCCCTTCCTTCCTTCCCTCCCTCCCTCTCTCCCTTCTTCCTTNTTCTTCCTCCCACATCTTCCTTCCTTCCTTGCTTCCTCCCTTCCTTCTTCCTTTCTCCCCTTGCTTCCTTCATCCCTCCCTCCCTCCTTCCCTCCCTTCTTCCTTCCTTCCCTTCCTTCCTTCCTTCCATCCCTTCCCTTCCCACCCTCCTTCCCTCTCTTCTTCCTTCCTTTCCTTCTTTCCTTCCTTCCTCCCTCCCTTCCTTCTTCCTTTCTCTCCTTCCTTCCTTTTTTCCTTCCTTCCTTCTTTCCTCCCTTCCTTCTTCCTTTCTCTCCTTCCTTCCTTCCTTCCTTTCTT
>AZIM01001593.1:174589-184653 GCA_000516915.1 Ophiophagus hannah
CCTTCCTTCCTTCCTCCCTTCCTTTCCTTCCTTCCTCCCTCCCTCCCCTCCCCTCCCTTCCTTCTTCCTTTCTTCCATTCCTTCCTTCCTTCCTTCCTTCCCTCCCTCCCCTCCCTTTCACTATAGATTCCCCCTCCCCCGCAAGGAGCCGTAAAGACCCCTGTCATGAGACCCATTAAGGGAGCCTGGCATCTTTGGAGCCGCAGTTCCCTATTCAAGTCTCAACGCATCTCCCAACTGGGGTGGGGGAAAGGTTGGCATTGCTCAGGCATTTTAGCAGGGTTTTTTTTTTCTTTCCAGTAGCTCTGTGTGACCCTTTCCACAAGGCTGCTAATGAGAACCAGAAAGGGTGTTGCTGTGTTTTGCGGCAGTCGGTTCATTGGCTTTAAACATCACAAGGGGGGTAATGGAAAAGTTGTGTAGACAAACAATAAAACCAAAGCAAATTCTTCCTCCTTTATTTTTATGCACACAGGCCAGGAAAGCAGGAAACGCTGCCAAGGAGGTGAAACCTGAGCATGTCTCCAGGTGGTCCTCGGCTTATGAGCACAATGGAGCCCAAACTTTCTCCGTTGCTAAGTAAGACCTTTGTTCAGTGGATTTTGCTCCATCTTACAGACTTCCTTGGCACCGTTGTTAAGTGAATCAGTTGTTAAATGAGTCACACGGTTGTTAAGTGAATCTGGCCTCCCCATTGGCTTTGCTTGTCAGAAGGTCACAAAAGGAGATCACACTGTGACCGTCGTAAATATGAGGCAGTTGCCAAGCATCTGGATTTTGATCACATGACTGTGGAGGTCGTTCAACGGTTCTAAGCCACTTCAGCCACTTGTAACTTCAGACAGTCACTAAGAGAACTGTTGTAACTCGAGGACTCCCTGCATAAAGAACCTGCTGGCAAAGGCGCTGGAGAGCACGCATTTTCCTTTCCCATTGGCTGACCAAGTGGACCGTCGATCCGGGAAGTGGCCGAAATGAACCTCCGTCCTGCCAGAACTGAGCAGGCCCACATGGGGTCTCTATAAAAATGACCTGGCTATGGAGAAAAAACCCTGGGACCTCTCGAGAGGGCATTCGTAAGGCTGCGAAGAGTGTGTGCTCAAGGATTAATTGCAGAGTTAATCCAGGCCATTTCTGAATGCGGGCCACACCTGTGCCTGACTCATCGTAAGCCCACGTGGGTGGATTAGAAAGCCTCCTCTTCGGAGGAGGAGCAGCTGTCAGGGCTGAGGAAGCAGCGGCCAACGAACAGTTGCATGCAAACAAAACCACCCAGCAAACAATTGGGAGACCCTGAGAAAGCCACCGGGGTGCCCAGGCTGTGTGTGGCATCTGCACTTCTGGGCCAAGAGCATCTGAACAGTTGCAGTCCTGTGCAACTAATCAAGGAGAGAAGCCATTGGAACCCAGGAGGAATTTCCTGACAGGGAGAACAATTAACCAGTGGAACTGCTTGCCACCAGAAGCTGTGGGTGCTCCAACACTGGAGGTTCTTAAGAAGAGATTGGAAAACCATTTGTCTGCAATGGTCTGGGGTCTCCTGCTCAAGCAGAGATCTCCAAGGTCCCTTCCAATGGTGATAGTCTACCGGTTTGGCACGGTTCTGCCGAGCCGGTAGCGCCCATGAGCAGCGGAGACCGAACCGGTTCTCTCTGACGCTCTGCTGTTGGGCCCACCCGCCCACCTGGGCTCCCATACCAACCTTTATGTCCTCCTTCTGAAGTGCAGCTGATTTGCATGGCAAGCAGATTGCTGGTTGGCAGCTGCTGAAGTGACAGGGATAGTGCAGGATTGCAGGAGGTGAGTCGGAAAGCCTCTGCACCTGCGCAAAGTGCGTGTTTGGTGCGCACGCACAAAGTACACCCACCAAGCCACGCCCACTGAACCGGTGGTAAAAATATTTGAAGCGCACCACTGGTTCCCTTCCAATTCTGTTATTTGGAACATCTTCTAGGTCCTTGGCCAACAGAACTTGGAGGATGCCCATCCGGTCTGGCCAGATTTGACCGGTATAAATGACTGAGGACAGACAGTTCCTCAAATAACCCAGTCCCATCTATGGAAGGCTTTAAAGCTGACCACCAGCATCTTGAATGGCAGAAGCATCCTGGGAACCAGTGCAACTCAATACAGTAGAATTGCTACATACCCCAGAAATTACAGATTGGCTTGTCCTGATTAAAATGGACCAATAATACAGATCCTCCTGGCCTTGAAAAAGTCTGAGACTTTGGTTAAGTTCCCCAGACTGAGCCACCAGTGAATTGAGAAGAAACTCATGACCATCATCTCTGAAAATACTAGAAGGCAAAATTGAGGAAACTAAGTAAACTAAGCCAGAGGGCATGTCTTGTTTTGTAAACCATCTCAGATGACTCAGTCAAGCAAGATAAACGACCAATGAAGAGAACTGCTAGGCAATGTGGTAACATTCATTTTAGGTCAGAGGTAGGACTTAAAACATCAGGAGCTGGTTGCACAAAGAAATATGTCCTCGGTCTTTTCCAAGAGGAAGAACCTCAAGGTGTGCTGAGCTCAATTCCCAAAATTCTCAGCAATAGCCTGTTGACTGGGGAGCTCTGGGAGTTGAAGTCCCCAATCTTGAGGGATTAATGCATTTTCTTCGGCATTTAACTCAGAAGTTCCTAACAGTTTTCCAATGCAAATTCCACATGCTGGTTTAACTTTTTAAATTCATACCTGGTCAGGAAACTAGATATCTCAGGAAGTGTTTTTCTCTGTATGAATCATGAAGCACAGTTTTAAAAACATAGGTGAAGCTCCAGTTGTATTATTTGGGCTACCTTTTTTACCCTACCCTATGGATGCCCCTTGATCTTGGTGGAGAACTAGAGCATTTAGCAAAGTAATTCATCTGTATTTGAATCTGTAGGTCTTTGTGAGTCATGGCCTATTCTTAAATTGAGAGTCGATTAATCCCATGCCTTAATTAAAATAAGTGTGGCCCTAGGGTGCCTTTTTCTGATGTTGAAAAAGAAAGCAGAAGACAACAAAATCCAGCAGACAAATGATCTCATTTATTTGTTGAAGGAAAAGTCATTGTCCACCATTTATTTTTATTTCCCTAGGGAAAGTAACAAACCAGAAATGCATTGCTTGTAAAGAAGAATCCGCCATGCTATTAACTAATTGAACGAGGTATTGCCCCAATTATTCAACCAAAGATCTGCTTGCTTAATCTACCGGTTAGGTTTTGCATCCCCTTTTAAGTGAGCCATATCTGAAGATGACTGCAGTATTGGTCATCTGAGATTCATAACTGTCTTACCACTGCTTCCTCTTACATCGAGACCCATTTCGAAAACATAGAACACCCCGCTTCATTGCTTTTAGTTTCTGAAATGAAAAGTGGTCCTCACTTAGACGCCTGCTTGATCTTCTGACTTAGATGGGCTGAAAATTGGGCATTTGTTTCCCCTTGTAGTAGAGCACAACACAAAGGTGTGGGATAGCTTTAATGAGAGAAGGTTTCTGAGGGTAGTTTCATTTACGGTAGGTCTCTGAAACAGACCAAGCCTTCTTCTTGTTAGTCTTGTTTTCTGGTGGCTTCATGGATAGAAGCCTGGGTCCTGATAAGGAAGTGGTTTCCCCTTGTCTTCTTTTGCTGTGTGGTTGTTTGTTTGCATGTAGCTCTCAGTTCTGAGACTTCCAGATGGTTCCCTAGACAAACACTGACTATATACAAACTTGGTTGACTTCTTCAGGACCAGCCAAAGACTGGCCATAATTTTGTTGAGTTCCAAAAGGATTGACTGGTCTCTTCTACGTCCTTCTAGCTGCTTCATAATCCCAATGTGGAAAACACACAGCCAGTTTCTCCTGTGTAACTTTGCATTTGTGACTCTAGAAAGTTGCAGATGACTTCTTTTTGAGAGACAGGCTATGATTGTTGTGTGCATTATCATCACTCTTCAAATGTTTTGCCTCTCTCTGGCACTAGGCAGGAAATGTAAGACAACCACTATCCTCCAGTAATAGGAAGACATGCTTTCTGCTCAAGTCAAGTGTGCAAATTCAGATAAGGCTGAAGGAGGCATCTAGGCAATTGAGGCTGGTGGTTTAAACTATGTTCTGAAGAAGGAGATAAAAAGAAAATGAAGTCTTCTTGTTGCCCTGCTGACTGTGTACTTCTATAGGTTAGGTAGGACCCACAAAACGCCTGGAGCTCCAGGGTGCAAAATCTGTTTGCTCTTGCAGAAATCCCTTTCGCTTCAGAGTAGGTTGTGCAAGAGAATTTACTCGGGCCTTGTGTTCCACAATGTTTTCTCCAGAACGATTTGAACTTTTTCTCCCTTTCAGTGTTGAAATATCTTAGAAGATTTCTCCCAAGCTCAGCCAACTGCTAACGTGTCCAATTTCTCCCCTAAGCGCAAGTGAATCTCCTGGACATGAACGGCTGAAATGACAAGCGTTGCAAAACACAGGCTAGATTTGTCTGGCCGCTCAGCCTGTACTTAAATAACCCTCACTGTCTGGCTGTCGTCTCACCAGCATACAGTAAGATCATGATCTCACTCAGCCACATGAGCTGCTTTCCAGCAAAAGCCAAAAAGGGCAACCAGTAAACAACCAAACTAGAGCCATCCAGGGAGCCTTTAAAGAAGGACTCTGAAGCGCGTGCCCTCCATGTGGGCTGCGGCTTTGGATTCCTGCTTTGGCTCCCTCAGCAAATTTTCAGATCCAAACAGTTGTTAATGCAGGATTATTTGGAGGGAAACCGGGGAGGGAAACGCAGAGGCCCACTTGAAGTTATAAAAAACAGAAAAAGGAATCACGTGTCCTTCTCAGGCACATTCTAGGGTTCCAGGTTTGGACATGCCCCAGCCACGCACAGCCAGACAAAACAGGAGTCCAACACATGTGCGCTCAGATGCAAAAAAAAAAAGTTGATTTTTCAAACGGATCTAAATGAAATGCTTTGTATTCAACTTTTGTCTAGGAAGAGAGCAGTTGTGCCTCATCCCTCCCCATCCTAAAATGTAGAGCATGCAGGACTCAATAAAGGAGAATATTTGTAGCTCAGGGTTGAAATGAGGCATCCTTAGTGCTCTCTGAGCTTGGTTGTTTTCCTGCAGATGTTTCATGGCCCAAACTAGGTAATACCTCTAAATCTAACCCTAACTCTTAACTCTGATGATGTTACCTAGTTTGGGTAATGAAATGTCTGCAAAACAAGCTCAGAGAGCACCAAGGACTCCTCTTGCAGGACTCATTTCACCTGCTTTAGACGGGAGAGACTCTGCTCTGGGTCTCTTCATTTGTGTCCCAAAGAGTCACAATGGGACAATTATGATGATTAGGAAAACAATCTAGCTTTGGGATTCCCCACTCAGTAACGTGTGACAGTCCACGATGATCTTTTGCTGAAATTCTACCCAGCATTTCTTTCTTTCTAGGAAGAGACTCTCTTCTCTTGAACTTTCTGACTGGTTACAGGTTGTTGGTTGGTTTAATTTGGAAATTGGGAGAAACTGGCACTGTGTTTTCCCACATCGGGGTTATGAAGCGGCTAGAATACCTGAGGAAATTCTCTGAAGGTCATAGAAGAGACCAGACAATCCTTTGGAAACTCAATAAATCTTTGGCTGGTCTTGAAGAAGTCAACCAAGTTTGGATGTAGTCAAACCTGACACGTCTTCCTCACCAGGAAGAGGTCCAGTATCAAAAAAGGTGTTCTCCGTATAAGCCCATTTCTACCTGTCAAATTGTGGCCTGAATTAAAGCCCCTCCTGGTTCTTTGAAGACTTCCCTCCAAGAAGGTCTCCCAACCCCAAACATCTTCAAACATCTTCCCTCTGCCGAGAAGAAGCCAAGAGAAAGCGGCTCTATTTCTTTAAAAGTTGAGCCTGCCCAAACAATTAGAATTTATAATAGTTTCTCTATCCTCCTTTCCCTGATGACCTAGGGAGAATGTCCAAGGGATCATCAACCCTGTTAGTTTCCTCCTCTCACCTCCAAGACCACCTCTTTCCAAAACCCAAACACTCCAACTTCTGAAGGACCCCTAAGAAGACGCCTCCTTTCATCATGTCCTCTGTTGCTTCAGCTGGATAACAGAAGAGTTAAAACCCCGCCTATTAGGAGCACACCAGGCTGAAGAAGGCGAGGCCAGAGATTATTTTGGGAAACCTATTTGATTGTGTGGACTCTCCAGAGACCGCGAAGCAGGATTAGAGCAGCAGCAGCAGCTGAAGAAAATTTTTTTTTACAGGCTGGCTCAAAAGGGAGCAATTAAATATGTGATTCCCTTCCCTGATTCAAAAGCAATTTGACCCAGCAATAGAGGCCTGGAATCAACTCGAGTAGATCTGATATTGATACGGTGCAGGATAAGTTCCTGGTCAGACAGAATTTAAAAAACTGCTTGCTGATATTCCCGCAATTGCTCTTGGCTGCCACAAACCCATTTGGAAAGCATTCTTCCTTCCCTAACAGTAGGATCTGGAGTGTAGTTGCTAAGATCCACAACTACCTTCCAACTCCAGGGAGCTGGGCAAATCTGCTTCAGTCAGCTTTCTGGATAAATGCGTATTGTTGGTTTTTTTAAAAAAAGATTACATGAAGATGGCGTGCATAAGTGCACCAACGTGCCTACNNTCCCTGTCCTATTGTTTCTTTTTTATTTGTATCCATTTCATGTATTCATAACCATGCTTATACTTATACCTGTTATCTAATACTTGGTTGACAAATACATAAATAAATATCGGTGTACGTTGTGCCTTCTACGTTCTCTCTTCGAAAGAGCAGGACAAAACCTCCTGTCTCCAACGTGAGCTTGATATGTTAACAAGGCTAATTAGTCCCTTGGCACTCCTTTGCCATTATCTCCAGTAAATGTTGCCAAGGAACTCATACTGGGGGCTGTTGGCCTCCTCACTACAGGAGAGAAAGTGGAATTGAGGGGATTGGACAAAGAGAGGGCTGAGGACAGAAAACGCTCTTCACGCTTCCTCTTTTGTCTCCGGCCAATTCATCACAATGAGAATTATAGCTCAAAGCAATTAAGAGCCGAGACCACACCAGACCTGCACCCTGGGTGTCCAGATTCCAACGGAAGGCCTGTTTATAAGCGCATACCTCAAAATACAAAGTGTGAATGTAACCAACAGGTTTTCAAAACAGAGTCGGGCAAAGGGGCACAGATTAACAGTGAGTGCCAACTTTGAATGTTTCTGGCAGGCAACATCCAACCTCCTTGATGGGTAGCACAGTTAGCACCTTTCTTGCATAGAGCAAGAGGCAGGCGCTTTGGGGAAGACCAAGTGCCAAAAAAGTCATAAAAGTAATTTTTAAAAAATCAAACAAGAACGTTGAAACATCAGAAAACGTGGCTATTTTTGTCACATTTTGATTTATTTTTGGTTTATTTTGGTTTATGTTGAAATCATGTTGGGGTCTGAAGGAACTACCCAACGCTGTTTCCAGGTGTCAAGGCACAAACACGGCCAGGTAGTTGTTGATTCCTTGAACATCATTTAGATACTTTAAGGTTTAAGCTATGGTCTTGTGCTTTGTGTAGATGATGTCCATGGGTTGAAGGGCCCTATTCCATTCCAGGGGTTTATCCTTTACATCAGGGGTCTCCAATTTTGGCAACTTTAAGACTTGTAGACTTCAACTCCCAGAATTCTTCATGGGAGTTGAAGTCCACAAGTCTTAAAATTGTCAAAATTGGAGACCCCTGCTCTACATAGTAAGAGAGATATGAGGGGAAAGCTATCATGTTACTTCATGTTGATTCTGTTCCCCCTCTTTGCATGTTGCAGTAACCAACTTCTAGTGTTCTTGAGGTGGATAAATGTTTGTCAAACATGGTTTGGGGCAGTGAAAACCAAATATGTCTTTTATCTTCTCCCAGCTGTTCAAGGAAAACACACTTGCTTGAGGAATGGTAGCTTTCTGTGCCAAAAAGTTATTTTTTTGCTGAGTGTTGACATTTCTGAATCTAATGAGCTAGCCCTTGCCTCCTCACTGTTCCATTTATAAGCAAGGAAGGGGTGGGGACCCAGTGAAGAAGAACACTTTAATAATCCCTAGTGAAGATCTCCTTTCTGTGTCCCTCAGATCCCAGCCCAGGGAAGGCAAGTATTCATTCAGTACAGGGTCCAATCTGGACTCCTTGGTGCTATGCAAGAAAGTCCCAAAACCGTGGGGTCCCTGGTGCTCTCTGAGCTTCGTTGTTTCCTAACAGATGTTTTGTTACCGTATCTGGTAACATCATATAACCTAGGTGGGTAATGAAACATCTGCAAGCACCAAGGACCCCATGCAGTTCAAGCCTGAGTTATAAATGTTCTCTTGAATTGGTTCCACATATGGGCTTCAAACGCTTCAGACAGCATGGAAATGGGAGCTACCACTGATGGTGTTACCTAGACGGGTAAGGAAACATTTGCAAGCCAACAACCAAGCTCAGAGCTACGGTGGGAAGCAAGGCACACTCACTAGCACTGATGATGTTACCTAGTTGAGTCATGAAATGCCGCCAAGAAAACAGTCAGAGACCACCAAAAACCCCACAATAATCCTCTTCCTCCTCCTCCTCTCTACTAACCCCACTGTCCTCTTGCACTGAAGGTGTTCCTTAGTTAGATAATGAAATATCTGCAAGAAAACCACCAAGCTCAGAGACCAACCAGGACCCCACAGCCCCCTCTCCGCTCCTCCCAAACCCCATTCCTTCCAGCACTGATGATGTTCCCTAGTTGGGTCATGAAACGACTGCAAGAAAACCACCAAGCTCAGAGAGCAGCAAGGACCCCCCACAAGTCAACTCCGAGCTACAGATATTCTCCTCTATTGAATTCTCAAAACACCTGTCGCTCATGCCTCAGTTCCAGCTGGCTGCAACCCACTGGACTTGCCTTCCTGAAAGCAGATGCTTTTTTCCTCACTCCCACTCTCTGCTCGGTTTCTCCAAATCCCACCGAATGGCTTCCAGCAAGCCCTTTGCAGCATCCCTGCCAACGTAGGTAGAGGAGCAAGTGAAATCTTATTGCTTGTGGGTGGACCAAAAGACCACTCCTAAAATGTCCTTAATTCCTGCCTGCTCTGGTGACTTATAATTTTCCAGGATGGAATCATATTTCAGCTCTCTTGGATGCCCACCTGCAAAAAAACAGGCTGAAGTGGGAGGAACAGGCAATTCTTTTCAGGGAGAATTTGGTTGCTCCCTTAAACCACTTTTCTCTCTCTCTCTCTCTCTCTCTNTCTCTCTCTCTCTCTCTCTCTCTCCTTGTAGACTTGAAGTCTTCTGGATTTCAACTCCCAGAGTTCCCCAGCATGAATTCTGGGAGTTGAAGTCCATAAACCTTCAAGTTACCAAGCTTGGACACCTATTGTCTTAAATATTCCATGGACATGCCAAGGCCATCTTCTCAACAGGATAGACACCAAAATCTGCTAAAACTAGCAACCGCAATTGTACGCCCAGTAAATCTGCTTTGAACGTGCATACATGATTGAGAATAAACACAGCCAAGGAGTGGGGGGGGGGGGAAAGCTATCAAAAGCTTTGAAGATTTTTTCAGGGACCCCAGATCTACATTGTGACATATTATTCTCTCTGTCAAACGAGAAATGTGTTTTTTTTTCCTTGGAAATGAAAGCTGAACTTGTGCATGCTTTATGATTTCAAGTTTTTTAAAAATTATTATTTTGTTTGCTCTCTGTGCCCCTTGATACTTTCAGGAGAGTTTCAGTTTCATTCTTCCTATGATCTATTTTTTTTTCAGCTTTTCATATGTGGTTTAGGTTTCTTTGTTCTTGTTGTGGCAAAATAATTTTGTGAGCACCGAAATTGGAGAGAAACAAAAAGTGGGTGGAGAGGGAGTAGACCTGTCTAGCAAGTAGAAGGTCTGTCTTCCAGGTCTGTCTGGCCATCCTCAATCGTTATATGAGCCCTCTTTCTACGCCCGAAGAGATCCTCTTAGTTTTCTACTGGCTGTTAAAATACAGCACACACTCTGTGTCTATCCTGTACTTTGCTCACATGTGGACGGAAAGACAGTAGAGAAGAATAATGGAATAACAGAGTTGGA
>AZIM01001593.1:205653-217439 GCA_000516915.1 Ophiophagus hannah
GTGCTTTGGAAAATAGCTTGACCTCTTCCTCNCCTCAAATACTGGAACACTGCTATCATGTGTCCTCTGGTCCTTCTCTTCACTAGACTAGCCATGCCCAGTTCGTGCAACCATTCATCATATGTTTTAGCCTCCACTTCTCTAATAATCTTGGTTGCTCTTCTCTGCACTTTTTCTAGAGTCTCAACATTTTTTTAATAGTGTGGTGGTGACCAAAACTGGATGCCGTACTCTAGGTCTTACAAAGGTTTTATAGAGTAGTCTTAGTACCTCACTTGATCTTGATTGTATCTGTTAATGCAATTTAGGATTGCATTGGCTTTTTTGGCTGCTGCCACACAACTTTCCCCTGCCTGCCACTATTAATCAGACATATTTAACAGGATTTGGTTTTGGGGTAAGCCACAGCTGGAACAACAGAGATGAGAATCAAGTCAGCATGGATTGTGCCATTGGCATGTATGTACATAGGGGTGCCACCCCTTTAAATTAATAAGACTGGAGGAAAAGATGTCACTGAGGGGTCCTTGGTGCTCTCTGAGCTTGTTTGATTTCCTGCATTATCCAAATTAAGTGACATCAGATATCACTTTTGAAACAGATGCCACAACAATGGTCCTTTTACCATATCTCTGCAGTAAAGCTGGATTCGTTGCTGTCTGCCTACAAAATGAAATGTGTTGTTTTTATGCAGCAATTGGTGCCTTTGGACTGGAAAAAAAAGTGTCTCCACTTTTCAGACATTGAATTTAAAGAGGGGCGGGGGAGAGCTAGTTTGGCTTTAGTAGCAAAGGAACCAAGCTAGAAAGCAAGAGACTGTGAGTTCTAATCCTGCCTTAGGCATGAAAAACCAGCTGGGTGACTTTGGGCCACTCACTCTCTCTCAACCCCAGCACACACTGTTGAAAATGGGATGAGGAGGAATATTAGGTATGTTTGCTGACTTGAGTAATTTATTTAAAAAAATAAAGGCAGGATAAAAATGTCAGTTAAAAAAGAGAACTCCTCCCAGCCTTTGTCTCTACCTTTAAAATCAGCACTTGCAGTGGGAGGGAACACGTTTTTATCTGTAACCTTTTGCTCTTTCTGTATCTCATATTTTTTGTAACCCACTAAGACATACACAAAATTGTCAAATTATTGTCCTTCCCTGATGCTCTATTGAAGTAGCAATCTCAACCTCTGATTGTTAATCCTTTCCTAAAAATTTCTGTCTTTTTCTGACTCTGACATTCTCCCGCTCTGGAAATGTCAGCATCATGGAAGATACTTCTTATGGTCCATATTCTTCCAATATTTCAATAAAGAAAACCCCCTGCCTTTTGGGAGGTTCCATTATGAGGACATGTCCTCATTAGGTAAAAAGATATCATCTTGGGGAATGGAACTGGGGGGGGAGGGTGAGGTTGACTTTTGGTTTGTTTGTGTTTTTTGGACCTTTGAATCCGTTTAGGATTCCTGGCAAGTGCCTAGAGAAGTCTTTAGAGTTTTATTGGCATGATTTTTCAGAAATGGGCTTGTCATTGTGTCTTTCGTGAAACTGAGAAAAAGGGATTGGCTCAAAATTACCCAGCTGGCTTTGTGTCTAAAGCTCACTGGTTTCTAGCTTGATGCCTTAACCACTACAACAAACTAGCTCTACTATATGAGCCCTTAGACTCACCCAATTTCTGTTTTCACTTTTTTTTTTATCAGCAGTTCGTTGTTCTGTATGTTGTACCAAAAAAAGACTAGGAACTTTGCAATATTAAATAATTTTCACTTTTCCATTCGTTTTCAAGTACCCATTGAACATGATTCCACTCAGAACTCTCTCTTAATCTAATTTAATTTTGTAAGCGTAACTTACCAACTTTATCCAGGAGAAAAATCGGCATGATTTGTCCTTGAGCCCTTGTTTTCATCCGTTTATGTCTTCATAAAGCAGAACAAGCTTCCTTTCATTTAATTCCCTTCATGGCCATTTTTAAGGTGTGCTTACATTTAAAGTTCCTATTGCAATTTTGGATTCTTTACCTTCTTGTCTGTGGTTGTAAGCATTTAATCTGAGATTCATCTAGAATGAGACATCAAGGCACCCTGGGAAGCAACTTTCAGTGGTTCTAGTAAAGGACACAAGAAAGAAACTGGGAAATGTCTTAAATTAAGGGTGGATGATTACAGTATGTGAATTTTATTTTTGCACAATTTCTCATCTTGCCGCCAGCCATTTCTTCTGATAATAAGTTGGAAGATAAATCTATTTGCAGATCTCCCATTGTTTACCTTTTTCCCAAATACTTTCTTGGTACATGCACTTTAAAAAAAATTTTTAAAAGAGAGAATATATGTTTATTTGCATTATGCCTTAAGTATAAGTGTGTGCATGCTTGTATGTGTGAGTTGTAAAGTGTGTTGCAAAATTCTTTGTTCATGTCTGTTCTTGGCTCAATATTTGATAAGTCCGAAGTAAGTTCTTTTGTTTAAATTTTTTGATAAACTAAATTTCTCCTCCATTCCTTACTTAAGTATCCTAACGCTCTTGAAATAATTGTTGAATAAGTGCTTTGAATGAAAAACATAAGATATGCTTCAGCTGGTTTGTTCAAAACGAATGGATGTTGTAGGGAGAAAGAACATAAGAGTCTTACCAAGTATCAGTCTATACAGCATATCTCTGAAATGCAATTACAGGACCAGAAACCCAGCTGTAATTCCAACTTTCCCCAAACTTAGGAGCAGATCAAGGGCTACTCACAGTAACCAGGCAGGTCTCTGTTAGCCTTTAAAAATTATATCCAGAAGAAAGGGTAGCACTCAGAATCAGTTACAAGCATTTTGCTGTGCAAGGCAAGAAAAGAATGGCAGTTATCTCCTGGTCCACACAGAGAAGCCAAAAAGACTATCCAACTGACTTCCTTTGACATTGGGGACAAGACATTTGAGCCTGCAGGATAGTTGAGGAAGAGAGCCTAGGAAGGGTATAGTAGGCAATACAAGTAGAAGGGCTACATATGTTTCCAGATGATTTGGAGGAAGTGCTTTGGACCTTGTGCAAGCGAAGTATTTCTCTATGGTTCATCAACAAGCCCACATTTTTTTCTAGGCTTCTGCATGAATCTGAAAAGATGATGATGATGATTTAAGAAATTCACTAACTGAAGTTAAAACTATTTTTATGACTATGAGAGATGCCATGCTTGACTAAAGCCCAAAGCACTTTTTCCAAATACTTTTTGAAGCCTGCACAATCTAATACATAAGCTGTTGTTTCAATATTCCTCCACTGCCATCATTCCCCTAAACTGTTGTCTCATAATTTACCTCAATAAAGGTAAAGGTTTTGCCTGTCCAGTGATGACCAACTCAGTGGGCTATGCTCAACTCTGTTTCTTAGCCAAGGTGGCCAGTGTTGTCCTAAGAAACTTCCACGGTCATGTAGTTAGCATGAATATACGCCAAGGCGCAGGGAATGCTGTTATCTTTCCACCAAAGTGGTACCTATTTATCAACTCGCATTTGCATGCTTTTGAATTGCTAGGTGGGCAGCAGCTGAGGCAAGTAATGGGAGCTCACTCCATTGCATGGTGCTCAGATTTCGAACCTGGGCTGTCAGCTTTCCAGTCTTTAATCGCTGAGCTATCACACCCCCTATCCTTGATACTAGTGTAAGCCTAACAGCATCCAATTGCAGACTAAAATATAATAACTCTCAGAACAGCATTATTCCAGGTTCCAGCATTGTTGCATTCATAGAAAAAGAAAAAGAAAAAAAGAATCTTTGTTGCATAACAAAGATGTAACTTGAAAATTCTCAGCCTCTGTGAGAATAACTTCTAAAAGTGAAAGAAGGATATAGTTCTATCCCCTTAAGGTTATTTTTGTTTTGTACAAGAGATTAGTGATATGTAAAAAAAATTCATACCAATGTGTACATTGAGAAACTCTGTAAGTTGTGGCTATATGTTCTGTTTGGTTGGTGGTTGAGTGAAGCTTCCAAAACAAAGATATTGTTGATATCGAAGTAGTGCAGAATATCTTGGCATCTCAAGAAGAAGAGATATATTTACAGGCGGGTTTAGAGATTTTAAAAAAATGGAGAATTGAAGAAACACCTCTAGCTTAGGTTCTGCAGGTCAAAAATTGGGGTTGAAAACATCTTTTGAGTGGGTTGAATTACAGCTTCAGAACAGTTGTTATGCCCTTGAGATTATACATAATTAGCTGTGTGGGAAGCCCTTCCTTTCCACATCTCATCCCACACTGTTTCTTTGTGAAAAGGCTTTTCATTAACTGAACTGGAGACATGCAGAGAAACTCAACAAATGCCAGCAGCATAGTAATGTCATATTAGGGAGTGATGTATTCTAGATCCATCAAAGCTAATCAAATCTTTGTCTAGTTATTATTATTTTGGGACTATCCCTGTTTTCTCTCATTCATCTTTCCAAATGTCTCCTAAGAAATGATCCATAGAAAGTTTTGCTCACATAATTATTTTGATTGTATACTATAGTGAGAAATAAAGATTCTTTTCCATTAGAAAGAAACTGAAATCATAAATTATTAAGCATATCTGGATATTTTAGGACAAAGAAGTTATCAGCATTTTGGAATGTGTTTTGTATATGCAAAAATGTAAAGTTTAACCATATGAAAAAGAAGCATATATTGAACAAATAAGAAATGCACATATTGTGGAATGCATGTTTATAGGTATTGCAACCATCCCAATGGTGGGATATGTTCCTACAGGACAGATCCAACAATTATTGCTGAATAAACTTTTCCCTTTTATCTGTTGGGCTCCACCACTCATTGTGTTAGTAATTGTTATTCCACAGCATTATTCAAGAGTTAATGTGAACTGGCTTCTTTGTTATATTATCTTAATTTTTCAAACAGCTCTGGAATGAAACCTAATGAAGGGTCTACATATAAATATTTAAAATAAAAAGTAAATGATGTTAGCTCACAATAAGTTCATAATGTACTTCACTGTAGTGTTTCAAAAGACAAAGGAACTGTGTAGTGTACTGCAGTCCTGTATTGTGCTTCAGCACTCTTGAAAGCATCTAAACAGCATTGCAAACTATAATATGTGTAAATAGGTTTAAGGCTGTTTAATCTAGCTAAACAATCTTAAAACTCGTTTTTATTTAGTTATATGCACACACATGTTTATAGATAGGTAGGCTTCTCACTAATGACTTAAAGGATCTGGAGTTGTTCAACCATTATTGTGCCAAGATAACACTGATGAGAACAGATTCAAATTCATCTAGAGAACTGCTGGGTGACGCTATAAGTCACTAATACAGAAATTGCCATAAGCTTGGAGCTTAGAAAATAGGGCTATCCATTGTGGGCTGCAAAAAAATAGTAGGCAATCTAGATAAATACCAAACAATAAAGAAAAACAGAAAACATTCTCTTTGCTGTCATTGAGGAATTACCAGATCATTACAGCCTAATTCTTTTTGCTCTATGGAAAAGTTTCAAAGAGAAAGTTTTCATTCTCCCTTTCCAATAATATTATAACATAGATGTACAGTATGTGGAAATGGGATATTTATTGGGTTAAAAAATTGGATGTACCCCATAAGGGGAATTTCATCTCTTTACTATCATGGAATGAGTTTTGTTCACTTAGGAGCTAAGAAAAGTTCCCATTAAGTTCTCATCTTACACAAGGAGATATGGAATCATTACTGTTAATATAACTAGAAAAGAGAAGGTAGGAATTACTTGTTGCAATTATATCATACAGTAGATCATTGTGGTGATTATTAAGTGTAAATGCGTTGGTCTGTAAGGTTTTATTCTGGTCACGATAAGAAATTTTCACCTCAAGAAAGCTTTTAATGAGAAGAAACATTCTTTCCTAACCGCTTTCCATTCTGTCAGATCAAAGTTTCCCACAATAAATTTAAATCAGTCTTGCATTCATAAAATGCATGTGTAGTTTTGACTTGTGTTTTATTATTATTTTTTCTCTTTTCATCTTTCATACACTTATCCTTCTTGGTAGGTATCAGCTAGGATATTTCATGTCTCCATTCTCAACCTGACAGAAATTTGGCACCACCACACTTCTGAAAAGACTTTGAGAATGGAGGGATTGGCAGATGAACCAGACACGTCTGTATCTTCCTTTTTGTCATTTTAGGTACTTACCCTTCCGGTTTTCCTTAAAGTGAATGAACTCTAGCTTGTATAAACCTAAACTTAATTTATGGGAAAACTGCAGTTTGGATAACCGATAGTAAATCTACTTGTTCGATGAAATTAGTATTTACTGACAATCCAGAACAAAATGGTCAGGAAAATTGATCAATGAAGCAGAAACTCCTGAAAGATGGAACTTTAAAAAAAAAGTAGCACAAAATACTTATTATTGCACATATTGACTGCTGCCAGGATTGCCTTTGCCCAATGTTGGAAACAGCCATATATACCTGTAGAGGAACTGTTTATTCAAAAAGTTATGAATTGTGCTGAAATGGATAAACTAACGCTGAGTTTAAAAGATAAGGAAGCTTCAATATTTTATAAGGTATGGGAACAATGGTATAGCTGGATAGATNTAGGTAATTGTTAAATATAGAATATAGATAGAATAAGAATATAATTATGCACAAATTAATATCTGTAAATATTGCACAAATGATTGTTATATGATAAGCACCACAAATAGCTGTTATTGAGTGATATATTTTTCTATGTTTTTAATGCAATAAAAATTCAATAGTGTTTATTAAAAAAAAAGTAGCAGCATCTGTGTGCTAGATGCTAGATTAATGAATGTTTCAAGCCCATTCCCAACCTTCTGGTTCCACTATTCAGTTTTTCAATTTTTCTTATCGGAAGGAAAAGGCATTTGTAATTTTAAAGGTCATGAGCAGCTGGAGGGGACCAGAGAAGAACTGAGGAGGCTAGAGGCAACACCACCACTAGATGATTAAGTCCTGCATGAGAGAAATCTAGGGAGGGATTAAGTAAGCCATAGATTCAGGATGTCTGAGGAACCATCTCTCCTTAATGGGACTAGCCCACTCATACCAATGACAGATGTCTGCTACAGAAGCCATCTGCTAAGGAATTCTACTGGGCGGATTCAAAGAGAAGAGCCTTTTCTACTGTGGCCCCATCCCTGTGGAACACTATACCACTGAAAGTGAGAACTGCAGCTCTCACCCTTTTAGCTTTCTGGAAGGGTATTAAAACTTGGCCTGAGGTCCCGAGGGGAAGCGCTAACCATTAGAGGTGGCTGAGGGTAAGAAGATCTCGTTCCTGTCCCATCCATTTCTTAGTTCTGGTTTCAGTATAGTTTTTAAATTTTTAATTTGTGTAGTTTTAACATTTTACTATCTTAATTATTTTTCTGATTGTGTTATAACTTGTAAGCCACCCAAAGTCATCTTATAGAGGAAAGGAATGGTGTAAAAATTTAATAAACAAATAAAATAGTCTGTGTACAATGTTGCAAAAGTGACTGCGGAGTTGTCAGCCCTACAGGTAGGATTTTCCAGGGCCTCAGTGTCTAGATAGAAATAGCACTGAAATTACTACCGCTAAAGTCTATTTGTTGTACCAGTAAAAGATTCTTTGATTTTAACTTATTTCAGCTTAGACAGGCATTTAAGTACAAAGTCCTTGTGATGTAGGATTGCCTCTAGCTACCCTAGATTTAAAACACACGCAGCTACTTCACGGGCTTTTAGAACTAAGTCTGAGTCAAAATAAATCATCATTTCTGTTCGACCCTTTGTTATTTTTAGGTTTCAGAAACCCCTCGGTATTCCTGTACATGCTGCTACCTTCCAGCATATTAGCTTTCCTTCAGTGGTGTCATTTGTTTTAAGAATGGTGATGTCTGTCATTCACCGGAACTTATAATGACTAGGTTCATGCATATGAGTAAGTAAAAAGAAGGAGGAAGTGACTGGGGGAAACAGTTAAGCTTGAAAGAAATTCATATGTGAAATGAGTGAAGCCTTCTTCCAACAACAAATCTGAAAATAAGAGTAAAACAAAGTTCATTACACTGAATTTCCAACATTAATTCCATGAGAATATTTTAGAAACCTTTCTCAGATATTTTTTTCTCTAGTCCCAGAGAAAGTAAATCTAGATAAACTCAATGAAACTGTTAGCCATTTACAAAAGGTTTTTAATGAGGTATGAGGAACCTGTGGTCATCTAGACTTTTTAGATTCCATCCTTCCCTATTTATGAATCAGGGATTATGGACAAGCAACATTTTCCATGTCTAAATGGATGGTATAAGAAATCCTTCCAGGTATTCTCTAGATGTAGAAAGAGAACAGAGAATGGCTCAGCATATCATCTGTCCGCCTCCAACTTTTGTTTATTTAAGATTGATATACTACTACTATCTATATAGTATTATTTGAATAACAACCCCACTTTTTTCAATATCCTCCATCATGTAAGGAGGCTATTATGCAAATATGTTTCTGATCTTGAAATAGATTCTGCCCTGGATGAAGGCAATATGACCATTTGTACTCAACACATCTCTATGAACTCTCCAAATGTGTGAAAACATCTCTAATCATACTTGTGACACCAACAAATAAAACTCTTATTAGAATTTATGTATAATAGTAGTAGTAGCAGCAGCAGCAGCAGCAATTGGCTGGAGAATTCTGGAAGCTGAAGTCCATACATCTTAAAGTTGCTGAGGATGAGAAATGCTGCTATAAATAAATTCATAGCTCAATAGACCAAAAATCATATTTATCTACTAAATATGGACTTTCCAGTTGCCTCTTGAAAAAGTACCTTTGGGATAACCATGTCCTGGATGATGGGGAATCTCCATAGATATCTATCATACTAAGTAGTTAATAATATCTTTATTTGTCCTCTGCTATTCAGTCCTACAACATTCAAATCTTATTACGCCCCATATATTTTGTCTCACTGAGTTCACCCTTGTGAGCTTCAAGACAGATTAACAAGTTAAAGCATGGATCTAACTCGAGCTCTGAATTAAACTTGTGTATGACAAATTTAATTATTGGGTGGATATGTTGCTTTTACAGTATGTTGAGCAGCACAGTTCAGTTACAACATTTTTACAATCCATTAATTCATTTACTCATCCATTCACTCCCTACTGTTTTGGTGACTTATGAGACAAAACAGTTCGCAATCATTCTCTGAGTTCATTTAGATACTGGCTATCTTTTCTTAAACTTTTTGTTCATTATCAGTAAAGGTAAAATTAGGGATGAATATTACTCTCAGATCATGGGACATCCTTTTTGCTCCAGGAGATAGATATGGACAGGATTAATTTAAAAAAAGAAGTAAGATATATAAGAGATGTGGTGACACAGTGGTTAGAATGCAGTATTGCAGGCTGACTCTGCCGACTGCCAGAAATTCGATCCTAACTGGCTTAAGGTTGACTCAGACTTCCATCCTTCCAAATTCAGTAAAATGAGGACCCAGATTGATGGGCACAATATGCTGACTTTGCAAACCACACAGAGAGGGCACTATGAAGCGGTATATAAGTCTTAGTGCTATTGCTATATTTATTAAAAATCAGATTTTTTTTTTACAATTGATTGATACCTATCAAACATATAAGTACAGGAGCATTAAGTAATAATAGAAGGAGGCATCAACTTGATTATATAAAACACACAACACTAGATTATATGGATCTTTAGTTGCATCCAACCCTGTTCTAAGGTTGTTTATAGTTTCAAAGAACAGGATGTTTAAAGCTGGAGCCATAGGGGAATCCGAAAGCTCCTCTAGTTAACAAAAGGTTAACAAGTCTGGTCAGCTCCTACATAAAGCTAAATCTACACATTTCATTTGGGTGAAAGAGCCATATATTTAAGGCTCATAAAACCCACTTCATGACCATGACATTTCCACCTTGATATTTTCTTCTCCACAGATAGAAAGGCAGGATGTACATTCAATAAAGAAGAAAAATAAACCGATGTGGATGGTGTAGAAGGTCAAATCCCAGGTTTTAATTATTTTTTTTTAGCTTTGATTTGGCTAAATTTTGATGTAAGTCTCAGTTTTATCATTAAATCAGGCCTGCCCATTGGATTTAAATAAAGTTCCATGTAGTATTTCGGTTGCCTTAAATCTCATTTTGACACTGGAAGACAGTTTATTAACATTATCTATGCTGTGAATAAGTACAAATAGTTCCAGTTTTGACCTTTAATACTCAGAATCCATCTGTCTTACTGAATTTGCACCACCCAAAAGAATACTCAAGGCCATTCGAGGGGCAATTCTTCATGGAATGCACTAAATGGGAAGCCTCTTCTCTCCCACATTGGCTTGTAGAGTTGTGCCAGAAAGAGGGGGTCAATTATTTGGTAATTAGGAGGCTCCTCATGGAACTTGTCTTGACTGGCTTAGGGTGCATTTTTAAAGAGAAAAGGTCCCAAGTGATTAGGACAATATGGCTGATTCTAGGGGTTAAAGAGAAGGCTGTTTTGTAATATATTGCAATTATATATTTGATTTCCCAACAAGTTGATTAGCTATCAAAATGTCCCCTTCTTTTTTTCCATTTTGGTTTTTTATTAGTAATGATTGGCTCTCTTGCTTAGCGATAGGAAAATTGTTTTTCGGAAGAGGAGATGGGATCTGCCATTAGGGAAGTTATTCTTCACTTTCTTCATTCTTTCTTGTTCATACTGGGCCACCATCTACAAATGGACTCCTTGTTACATTCTGTTGCAATGTTTGATGAGCTCTTGACCTTGCAAGACCAGGATTAGCAAGACGAGGAAATTAAATCTGTTCTCCATGCTTTGCCCTTTTTTAACCTCCCTTGTTCACATACCTGCCTACTTTGGGAAGGTAGTAAAGGATAAGGTGAAGCAATTCTGTTGTCTCCCCATGTTTCATCTGTTTTCATCTTATATTTCTTTGTCCAACCTGCTCAATGAACCCTTGAAAATATCGCTTTTACAATAGAATGGTTTAGAGCAAAGAAGTAAGGGCAGGAAAGCTGTCTTTAATCTTTTCCCAACATCTTTCTTTATTTTTTTCACTCCTAATTTCTTCACAGCCTAGCTCCATCTGCCAAGATTCAAAACCTCCCGTTTCAAGAAAATATGCCTGCACTGTGAGAAAGGAGAAGAGGTTGAGAAAGGGAATCATGTATTACAGCTACCCTCAGAGATGGCCACCCAGTTACTGCTGAAAGTCCTCTTCCAATCGACCCTATGTCACTTTTGAACTGCCCATTAGTCCTAAATATATAATCTGGGGTAGGTCTAATTTTCTAGAGAGATGGTGTACTCCTCTTGTTTGGATGTGTTCAAGCAATGGTTTAGCAGCCATCTGCTTTCACTTGCATTGCTACATTGAGCAGGAAATTAAATGACTTAAATTGTCCTTTCCAATGGTACAATTAAGTGGTCAGTAGAGGGGGCATGTATAAGTGCACCAACGTGCCTATCGTCCCTGTCATTGTATTTCTATTCTTTTATTCTTGTTCTCATTTTTGTTNNNNAAATTCTAATAAATAAATAAATAAATAAAAATAATAAATTATCAGGAATTCTCAATTCATTGCCTATGTATTGCCACTGTTTACCAAAATGTTTGCCTATTTACCCACTTATCTATCCATCTACTGTACTTATCTGTCTATAATTTTAAAAAAAGACATTTATTTATTATCTTATTTGTATCCCACACTTATTATTTTTACAAATAATTCAAGGTGGCAAACGTATCCAACACACAAGATTACATGAAGTGTTAATGCCACTTTATAATGCCTTGGT
>AZIM01001594.1:29841-50744 GCA_000516915.1 Ophiophagus hannah
GGGGGGGGCGGCAGAAATGCCTTAAATGGGGAATGGAAAAACAAAATCAAAGCAATAGAGACATTTGGAACTTTCTCAAGACAGCCAAAATCTCTCCTATCTTTATGGTCTTTGATGATGCAGGGATTGGAACTGCCCTGAACATGGTTGTCCCAAAGGTGCTTTTTTTTCAAGAGGCAGTTGGACTTTCTGTTTTTCTTTGAAGACATTTTGCTTCTCCTCCAAGAAGCTGAAGAAGTGAAATGTCTTCAAAGAAAAAGGAGAAAGCCCTATTGTCTCTTGGGGAAAAAAACACCTTTGGCACAACCATGACTTCGATGACTGAGAATCTCCATAGACATTTGTGCTGAAAATGGCTTTCCTTTGTTGCTGCAGGTGCCTCGGAAATCTGTGTATGATCAGCTCAATCAGATCCTGGTCTCAGACGAGCAGCTACCTGAGAGCATCATCCTGGTGAACATCACAGAGTGGCAGGGTCAGGTGAGGAAGCCCTGAAGGCAGCCGATTGGACATGGATTGCATTTAACTAAACCCTCCACTCTGAAAGTGAAGGGAAACTTGTGCAAAGCAGTTCAGGGTTTTACAGAGCACATTGAAAAAAAAGGGAGGGAAATATTTAAAACAATTAAATGTACATTAAAACAAGTAAAACTACAGAGGAGTATACCAGTTCAGATGTATAGATAACTGCAGATTCATGAATTATATGGTATCAAATGAGAGTAAGAGTAAGGCAATGTAATAATCTAAACTTGCTGAACATTCAAGTAAATTCAATATGCTTTTGCCTTGTAAAGCATCATCACATACCAAATAAGTCCTTGTTAGCTCAGGAACAGATCTCCTCCCATTCAAACCACAGAGCCAAGAATAGGAGCAGAACTTTGAGACCAGAGATGTTGCACATTTGTTTTAGCTGCTTTTCTCTATGTTTCTTGTTTTATGTTGGCAGTACTTGTGTGATCAGCTCCAAGAACACAAGCAACCCATGGTCTCCACCTGCTCCATGGCAGATGTCCAGGCTGCCTTCAACACAATTGTTTCTCGCATTCAGAGATAGTGAGTATAGTCAGCCGAGGCCATGGTGAACAGGTTCTGATAGGTTTCCCAAGTTAACCGTGTGCCTGAGAACTTTGGTACTTGGTTATGTGGATCCTGAAGCCACCCTGGTTGTAGCTTCAGAGATGGGAATTGCTTTTCATTTGGTCCAGCTTTCCACGGCCCATTGCTTTCCAAGGCAATGATGCACAACTTACCATTCTCTCCAACTGAAAGACTGTTGGCTAGTTAGGAAGTCTAGGACCTTCCAATAAGGTGGGGTGGGGTGTTTAAACTAGAGGGAGTGCTGGCAGTAGGTAATGGGGGGTTTGGTGTTGCTCTCCTGGATCTGCAGCCTTCAAACCTCTCAGAATTTCTCTTCCTCCGCAGCTGTAACTGTAACTCCCACATGCCTCCCCCAGTGAAAGTGGCTGTGGCAGGGGATCAGAGCTATTTGAGCATCGTCCTGCGCTTTTTTGTGGAGCAGCTAGCCAGCAAGACTCCTGATTGGCTGAACTACCTCCGTTTTCTCGTGGTGCCCTTGGGTAAGAGTCTTGCCCACTGGCGCCAGTTCTGAAAAGCTGTGGCCTATTCTAAACCAGGGGAGCCTTCCTTCCTTTTTGTTAGCATGCAAAAGCAGCTATGCCAACCAGGAAAAGAAAACATGGGCTAGAGAAATGTGTGGAGGTGAGGCAATTTGCTATTCATGTATGTTTGCTCAGACCTTTGGCTCAACTTTGTAAGGAGAGGATGAGGAAATTATCTGGTTTATGTCCTCCACTTTTTCTTTCCTTTGTTGAAATGCTTTGTATCTTTCCCAGGCTCTCACCCCCTGGCCAAGTACCTTGGTTCAGTTGATAATAGATACAGCACTCTGTTTCTGGATGCAGCCTGGAGGGAGCTCTTTAGCAGAGTTGAAGCCCCTAGTTCAGGTAAGAGCTAGAATTGGCTGTAGCAATGTAGACCAGTCATGGGATATTTGATCTAAGGAGCTCTTGGGCCTCACTGGTGCTCTCTGTATCCCCTCTAACCCCCTCTCTCCATCTCTTTCCAGATACTGTGGACATCCCTGGCCGGGTTGCTCAGTTCATTACAGGTGCCAATGTATCTCACCAGCTACCCATTTCAGAGGCCATGTTGACCTACAAACAGAAGAGGTAGGACAGCTTGTAGTCTCCCTTCCTTTCATCTCTCCTTCCTTTCACTCTCTTACAGGCCTCAATCAGTAACAGAATTACTTATTTGAACCCACATACAGCAACATGGAGCCCATCTCTTGTGGTGCATGGCTGCATCCCCATATTTCTTGGTGTGTGGGAGGGTGGTATGCTGGGCTGGGAGTGAGGCCTGATAAGAGGAGGAAGACTGTGGTTTGTTTTCTGCCATGTTGAGATAGGACACACACAAAACATACTGTAGTGAATGCTCAAAAATAGGCCTTATATGTTTACAACCAGAATCATCTCTGTGATGCTTCCAAACCAGGAAAAAACTGTAGGTGCCTATATGTTTGACACAGCTCTTATCTACTTGATGTCGTTGGCCTACCCATTATGACCTGATATCTCTCTGCCTCCCCCCAACCCCCCCCCCCCCCANNNCCCGCCCCCCCCCAACCCCCCCCCCCCAAATCATCCTTCTAGCAGCACCAGGTGGTTGTTGCTTCTACTTTACATGATCTCTTTTCCATGTGTTTCCAGGGAACATGTCCAGGTTTTGCTGGGTGATCCTCATACAGCTCTTAAAGGACAGGGCAACCAGGAGAAAGCAGAATAGATGGGCATTTTTTTCTGCTTTTGCCCCAGGATAAAGGCTGGTCTGAATAGTAAATTCAGTAAATAGGGAATTGCAAGTGCTATTTGCGTCCTTTCTCCCTCCACTGTTCAAGTGTCTGGGGTACATCAGGCCCCACTGTTCTTTGCTTTTCCCTGCAGCCAAGGGGGACTGGCACACAGTATATACAGCTGGTTTGCTACACTCAATGGGGGAGCTTCTGGGGAAGTCAGGAAAGTACTCTGCTCTTTGCTGGGACATTCCTGGATCGAGGGAAACTCTGCCCTCCCCAGGGAAACTCTGCCCTCCCCAAGCAGACTTGTTATTGAATTGGAGGCATGGTGATGTTTTCATTTCTGTAAGCCATTTTAAACAGTATTAAAAAGGAAGTTGCATGTCTCAAAGCAATGCCCGGTCTTCAAAATCATCTTTATTTCCAAGGATGCATTCAGCTTCCACATAGGTCCCACAAATGTTTTCACAGATTAGCAGTACAGGCCTTTGTTTTAGATTTGCCCAGCAAAAAGGCAGATGGTATCCTGGGAGGCCAGAAAGGGTAGCAGGGGGCAACCTCACCAGTTTGCTTCCTGGTGAAGTGATGTTTTCCATCTTGACAGATTCTCTGTGACAGTTTTCCCTCAAATAACACACCAGTCTCCAGATGCTGAGGATGCCTTACTCTAAATTAACCTCTGCTGATTTGATCCAAGGAGCAATTCTGTGCTAAAGCCCCACTGATGGAAGAGTATGTGCCAGGAAATGAAACCTTCCCAGTGGCACTGTGAGAGGAATGGGGGGAAGGGTGGGGCAGGGCTGCAGGCCATAAAGAACTGACTTAGTTATCTGAACACATGACGGTTGTGAGTACAAGAACTTCTTGTTGTTATGTAATGCCAGCATTAAAAATGAGCAAGTTCTTGGCATTGCAGAATCTGTAGTTACTGTGAAGAAGGGAACCTATGGGCTAAAAATGGTCCCTGAATCCCTTTTGGGGGGACTCTTGGAGATCCCAAGGATGTGTCATTGAAATTTAGTTAAGAGCTGTCAGTTTATACGATATCATTTTTTTATTATGGGAAGCAACAAAAGAGGTGCTTTAAGCTTCTAGTATACTTGAATGAACCTATTTTACTTTTTTAAAAAAAGGCTATTAAAATTCCCTCTGATGTTGTCACTCTATATCCCTGGTGGCCTTAACTGTCGAAGACAGGAGGGAAAAAGATGGTGCTGTGTAATTCAAGGAACTCACTACTCAGATAACTGAAGGCAAAGAAATCAAACTATGGGTAGGAGGACAAGGCCTACATATGTATTTAAATTTTTCCCCCATTATTAAAGTATACTGGTATTCAAGTCAAAAATTAATGATGAAATGAAATGTTTACATTTTCTAATACTAAATGGAGCCTAAAGAGCTTTGAATAAATTGTTTGTATCTTTTCCCCCGCCTAAACTTTCTAAAAAACAGAATACAATCTTTCCAATACTCCGAAGTACATAGTAGGTAGAGAGAACCTGTCTTTGGCCTTAGTGGACCATTCATACATTCATATTTCTTCTGGTAGTTCTTTGACAACCATTCCTCAGAGAGAGCATGTATTCTGTTAACAACATCTCACCTCATAAAGCAGAGCCATAGGGAGACATGGGGTGTGGTATTGGATGGACATTCAGTTAATGTGTGAGGACAGAACCCAGCCAACATCCCAGTTGAGCAGAGAAGGCACTAGCATCTCCCTGGTGAATTGTTTGCAATGCCTGGAGTTCCAGGTCACTTCAGATACCCTGTTGTTGTGAGGGAAAACAATTAAAAATAATTTAAGAGCAGTGGCAATGATTTGCAGTTTTTTCATGTTTGGTATCTGAATGGAGAGAACATGAGCATTCATATCAAATGAAGATGTCTAGATCTGTGAGAGCTAGACGTCTTCATTTGATGTCTACAACCACGCAAAATGAATGGAGAAAGTCTGTAGCAGAAGTCGACGTGTCCCTCTTTGGCTGTGGTCTCTGCCAGGCAGGAGATCCGTTGTGGATGACAACAAAGGCCTCTCTTAGGCAGGAAACACATTTTTTAAAAAGCCAGTCTTTTAATTCACTGGTGGCAATAGGTTTATTTGATGGAACAATATGTTTTTAATCTTTAAAGTGATTGGCCTCTTCTTCACTGATGCTAGTTTGGTATCCTCACTCTTGTTCCTNCTCCCCCCCCCCACCCATCTCTCTTTCTTTTTCTTTTATTCTCATTCTCTATTTCTCTACCTCTCTGTCTTGTTTGAATTCTGCCAGATTTTACATTCTCTCTGTGTTCTGACTGTGGCTTATAACAACTTGTCCAAAAAGAACTGGCTCCTGGGCCTCTGGTTTGTTGTCTGGGAAAGGGCAGGCAAATGGGCAAAATGTGGAGCCAGTGCTGGTACCAATGTTTTGTAGGACAGCTCTCTCTTTCTCTGAGACATGTTGTGAGCACCTGCAACATAAATTCTCCGAAGTACAGTAAGTATGTTAAGTGGGAAATCGTTGAAAACATGTGAAATCTTCCTGTTCCTCTTTGTGGAATTTGAGCTAGCTTCTGCTGAAAGCTAACCAGGAATACCTTGGAAAGGTGGCCCTGGGAAGAAATGTCATGTTCTCTACCCACTAATTCAAAGGGCACGAGGAGTCGCACTGGGCCTTTCTTCTCTCCCCTTCCTTCCACATGTTGAGTACAATATAGCTCTGATGGCCCAGCCTTGCCAAGTGAGATAGGCACTGTGTGTTGTCTCCCAGCGCCAGTGTCTAACTGCTTGTATTCAAGTAGTGCTGACGCCTGTCCCTCTTCTTGGTTTTTGGCATTCAAGGAAAAGAAGCCTCTATTTTGATTTTTATATCAGGTATTGGACTGTGGCTTGCTGCAGTGTTGCCTTTCTCTTCTATGTCCGTCCGTCCGTCTCATCTCTTTGTCTAGGGACAGAATGAGTGCTTCCCCTGCCTGTCTTGCCTGAGGCCAGGCTGCTGGCTGTCCCTGGTTGCATGTGAGAACTCCCGCCTGTGGAAGCCGCAGAGAAGGAAGCTGGCCTCTCTTCCTTCCTCTTGAGTCTCTTCTGCGTTTGTCCCTTTGCCTTCCCATCTTTCCTGCGCACTGCGATCCTGTGCTCAGCATTGGGGCTGCGTGGGGGAGGAGGGGGGAGTTTGCTATGCTATGTGAGAGTGAGGGAACCATCCTGCTTCCTTCCACCTTCCCGAGAAAGAGACACCATTGCTTGCCTCTGCGATAGCTGCTTGTTGATTACATCAGGCTTTTGCTGGGGTTGCCTGGCCTAATCCTGGAGTCAGTCCATTTCTCCCAAAGCTGCCCTTTCTGCTTGTGTCCAACGGCACTGCAAGGGGAGGGGCCAGAGCTATTTGACAGTGGTTGGTAACCTGACCAGCAAAGGATGATGGGAGGCAAAGCTTTGGGTGAGCTCCACTTCACAGGTGGCCTTTGCAGGTGGAGGACTCTGCAGGGGCTTGCCATTTGTAATTGCCTCTGTTCCGTTTTTACAGCCCAGATGAGGATTCCTGCCAGAAATTTGTGCCATTTGTTGGGGTAAGTGCGTTGGAGTGCATCAGCCAGTAATTGCTAGAGCAGAGTTTTCCAACCTTGGGAACTTTAAAATGTGTGGACTTCAACTTCCAGAATTCCCCAGCTGTTTTCTTTGCTTCTTGAGATGCCTGCAGGAGAAAATGGAATGTGTATGCCTTGCATGAATACACATGAACTCTGTTGCAAATTGGTTTTTTGTTGTGAAGCTGTGGGTGGGCCCATCTGGGAGGTTCTCAGGGTGTGGCCAAAAAGTCAAGATGGCAGACGTGATGGTGCAATGAAATCTCCATCTGTGATGCACGTAAAAAACAGGCAGGTTCTCTGACTTTTTGAACCCCACACTGTGGACCCCACCCCCACTCCCCGCACACACACCCTCCCAGATCTACCTGTCAGGGTGCTGGAATATTGTCTATTGCAATTTCTTGGTTTTGAGCAATTTTTCCTCCCACACAGGTGGTGAAAGTGGGACTTGTGGAGCAGTCCTTCAGCACTTCAGGTGAGAGGTGGGCACGGGTGATGATCAGAGTTGGGTCCTTGAGGCAGCCCCCTTGCCCTGTTTTCACTCCTGCTTTATGTCCTGCAGACCAGGGAAAACTTGGGGTAATTATGGGGCAGAGAGCTGAAGTCACGCTTTGGCAACCTGCCTCAACTATAACTTCTTCTGATTTTGCACATCACTGAGCCTAGGCTTTTGAGAACAACAAAAACAAAAAAACAAAACAGGAGAGACAAAATGAATCCAGGCCTGATCATTCTTCAGTAGAATCATGGCAGTTCTCACAATTGACTGTATTGAAATTTGGGGAGCTCCTCTTTAAATCCATTTGTCCTTTTCAATCTTTTCCTGATGCCATTAAGGTTTCAAATTGAGGAGAGTTAGGACCCTTCCCCCTTTGTCCTCACATTCTGTCAATCTCATTCTCACTCCTCAACCACCATCCATTTGGCTGGGAAGTCTGGAGGGGAGTCATTATGGCTGCATCTGTTGTTTCATTTGGTTTTTGGATTTGCTGAAAACTGCAGTCATGTTCAGGTGAATGTGATTACATCTCTCCTTCATTGCTGAACTCATAACATTGAGGAGAGACAAGGAGGTATGGTGGGGGGGAGAAAAATGTAGAGAATAGGCCAGTGTTCCTCTACCTTATTTTTGGCATTCAAGCAAACATCTGAACATCAAATGGTTCTGAATGCCCTCCAAGAGAAGCATTCATCCACACCCAGTTACGGCATGCAGAAACAGCTTCGTGTTTTAATTACTGTACTTTTGTTACTTTTATTATCCTACGGGTACTTTTAATTGGTTTATCAGATCATTTTTACTGTTTTTGTTCCCTGAGGTCTTTTGGGACAAAGAGGGTGTTTTGCCAAGTTTCAGGGTAGTCCAGGCAATCAGTTCTTTTGGATCTTGAGACAAGAAGTATACAATGAATAAGGAGGGTTTAAGCTTTATTATTGACTTAAGCAAACAAATTTAAAAGCATTACATAAAAAGCTTATATTGTATACCAAGCAAGATGATGCCAAAATCTCTTACAAGCTATCAAGAGATCCTTAATGACAGCAGATACCCCTCCAAAGTCTGGCCAATTTCCCCAGTACCCAGTGCTAGGCTATGTGCAGAAGCTTCCTGCTTAAAGGCCAGTATGAGGTTTTCATTAAAATCTGGCATCATGACTTCTAAGGCTGTGCTTCTAAGGTCAAGAGACTGCAAGATCTGACTTTGACTGGGTGGCACATGACTCTGGGGAGGGCACTGGAAGTCTGGAACTTTCACAGATAAGGAAAGCTTTGCAGCTATGTAAAGACACCCCCACACACACACTCCCCCACTCCTTTATTCAGCAAGAGTGTAAAGCAAATAGATTAGCTCAAAATCAGCTCTAAACTTTTAAACTTCTCTTAATAAGAAGGAGAAATCAAATTAAGTCACTCAACTCCTCAAAATACAATGGTATTCCACATTGCCACTACAGAGAGATACAGTGCTGCTTCTTGTTGTTTTGTCTTGTGACTTGAGAAGCAGTGTTGTACTATTAGAGAAAAAAGTGTTGTTTTGACATTTGTCTTTGAGAAGACTCAAAAGGACAAGCATGCATTGTTACTGAGTAAAATTAAATGTCTCTCCCTGCATTCTCCCTCCCTTCTCTCTGATAAAGGAATAGGAATCAAATAATAACACTTGGTAGTTATTGCGGCTCTAGGGCAGAGGTGCAGCCAATTTATTTGTGCACCACATTTTTTTGCCAAGAGATTGTGCTGAAAATAACTTGTTCAAACATAAATATCACTATATCAAATGTGTCCAATTACATGAATTCAATTACAGTTCACTTGGAAAATACCAATTTTAATTAAGCATAAAATAAACCATGTACATTAATCATGTCTAGTAATAATAGCACATTCAGTAGTTCGTATCTAGATAGACCAAACAGAAAAAAGACTGAAAAACGAAGCATAGAAAGTGGGAGAACATGGGGTTTTTTTTCATCCAGGAAGAGATTAATTGGAATCTTATGTCCTGAAACCACAAAAGACGCTCATCTTGGATTTCCCCTTCAAGCTAGCTAGCGAGCAGGGCATCAGGAGTCTCCAGATGCAATACTGTTTTGGTTCCAGATGTGGGGGAAAGCAAACAGATGCCAACACCATGCCATGGTTTCTTTTGCTGAATGTTTCCACATTGTCTGGGAACATAGCACATAACTGTGGTAAACCTGTTTTCAACCTACAGTGGCTGGGTTGACACAATGGACTAAGCTGAAATCACATTGTGACATAGGCTTGTGTCCTTGTTCCTTCCATAGCAGCTACCTTGATAACTTTTATAGGGTAAGGCATATGGAAGCAGCCCAGCTCTGATAGCAGATAGAAATCTCCTTTGCTCCTCATTCCTCCCCAAGTGCTCTGGGCAAACAAAAGATATACCGTAATCAGGAGCTTTCTCACAATTTTTCCTAGTTGATTCTGATGATGCTACCATTTGCTCCACCTCACTGCTGAGCTCATCATCTCCATCTGGTGGAGGGATCCCTTATACCAAGGAAGCTATAGGAACCCCTCCACCCTCTCCCTCTGTCAGCAGTGGGCTCTCAGGAACCGGGTAAGCACTTTTCAACTTACTTGTGGGCATTTTGTGATACTATTAACTGGATAAAGTTCTTGTGTTTAGCAATTTTAGGTTGGCATAATTTCTTTGGTTAGCACGCTGCACCAGGACTTACGTAGCATTACAGGGTTGCTACTCTAAAACTGGAATCAGAATCTGATTTTGGACCAGAACCCACTTTTGGTGAGGGCATAAAGAGGTATTAGCCTTTACAATGCTTAAAGCACCATTTCACTCCCTTAATCTTTCTTGGAGCACTCAGGGAGAAATGGACAGAGGAGAAGAGTAGAGTCAACCCCATCATTCTTAAGGAGGCTCAAGAGATTGCAAAAGGGTATGTTTTGCACTCCTGGGCTAATTCAGTTCTCCCTAGAAGATTGAATGATTTCAAGGAGTCATGACAGAAACAGATGAGCAAAAGAATGTACTTATCCAGTGAGTTTATTCTTATTGTAGAAATGCTGGAGGTATTGCCAGAATTCTTTGTTTGGGGACCATAACAATATTGGCACAGAAATGGGGCTCCATGAGAAGAGAAAATCTAACAAGAAAATTCAACTATTGAATGGCTGGAGACCTCTAAAGGAAGGAGATAATATCAAAGACTGGTTACAGTGACCCTGGGCTGTAAAACAACAACTTGGAAAATGAAAGGGGGCAAGTCATTCTATTTATAAAGGTACATGAATTGCAGCATTTTTACTCAGAGGGAAAACACTGCCAAGTGAAAGTCAGAAGCAATCATTAACAGCGCATGAGAGATCAGAATGCTTCAGAATTCAACTAAATGACAGCATGTTGATCTCTTCTTCTCTTACAGGCTGGAGTGGTACAATGCCATCTTGTCCTGCGGAGGAGTACACAACTTAATTCCGATGGTTTTTCTTTTCCCCTTCTTTCAGCAATTTGAGCCCTGGTGTGGAGGTGATGGGTCTGCAAGTAGACTACTGGACAGCACAGGGGCCAGAGAAGAGAAAAGAGGCTGAAAAGCGGGAAATAGGCATCAAGAACACCCTGAAAAGCAACTTCCGCTCCCTGCAGGTCAGCCGCATCCCTAGTCCAGGAGAGCTCGCCCCACCTAACACCATGGCCATGACTGTGGTCACCAAGGAGAAAAACAAAAAAGGTAGTCAAATCATTTTTCCCCTCAGGTTGTCTCACCTTGTTTGCCTTTAGTCACCCTGAGTGCCGTGTGGGTATAAATTAACATAATTCATAAAAAAAAATGCTTGTGGTTTGACGTAGACTCTGGAATTAGCTACTTTGCCCATTAATGGCTTAGTAGAGTTTGGACTTAGCTCTGTTGAGCCATGATCTTTTCTTGGCAGTTATGTTCCTAAGCAAGAAACCCAAGGAGAAGGATTTGGAACCCAAAAGCCAAGTGATTGAAGGGATCACCCGCCTGATCTGCACAGCCAAGCATCAAAACACCATGTTGCGTGGTAAGTGGGTTGGCTCAAAGTTTTCCAGTTTGGGACCTATCAGGGCAGAGTTCCCCTTCTACTTGACAAGGTCAGAGAACAGGTCTCCACGTGGGTCCGTCAAGTCTGCACACTTGCTTTCCCCAATCTGGTGACCTCCAGATGGGTTCCAGTTTCCATATATCTGAAGGATATCAGCTTGAGGAAGATACTTCACAAAAAAGCTAGGGTTAAATTCCTTCACCAGCACCATCACAGTTTGTTTATATAATATGGCTCTTTTCTCCCTTCACACATGCTCTAGAGCTTTATCCTGCCTTTACCGCTCCTAGAATGATAATGTTCTGTCATCTTTCTTACAGTTTGTATTGATGGTGTGGAGTGGAATGATGTGAAGTTTTTCCAGCTGGCTGCACAGTGGCCAACGCACGTCAAACATTTTCCAATTGGCATCTTTGGCTACTCAAAGAGTGTGTGATACGAAACAAGCCGTATGGAAGAGCCTGGGCTCTGCCAGATAGACCAGGAGGAGGAGCATCCGCTTCCTTTGCTTCTGAAGACTGACTGCCCATATAGAGCCGACTCTGGCAAGGGCTCTACTTGCTCCATTTGTTCTGTGCAGGGAGCATCCCGATTTGCTTTATGTCTCACCCATGAGTTTTTTAGTTTAACGTGAACTTGGGTTGTAGGAAAGGGAAGGAAGACAGATGCACACACAAAAACACAAGAGAGAAATGGCTTTTCAACACAGACTCTTGGGACTAGAATATCAGGCCTGCCTTCTCTGTGCATGTGACATCAGGAATGAAAGAGGCTGAGCAGGGTTGAATAGCTTCCCAAGTTGCTTGTGGAAGGTGGGAGAGAGTTCCTTTCCATGCCTTGTCTAGCTGGCTTGGGCAAGAAATGGGAAGGCAGGTCTTCTTTTAACTTGCTGCTACCTTGTAAATCTCTAATGGGGAAAAATGTGTGTTAACATCCTTTTCCTAGAATTGCTTAGCCAGGCTTGCCCAGAAGCATTCTGGACCAGTTGACCTCTGCCCACAAGTGCCAATTGGCAGTCCTCTATCTCAGAATTCACCGAGGGCTACGGCATCTTGGCATCTTGCAGTTTCTTTTTAACATGAAGCCACTTTCCCCTGTCTCTCCTCTTATTTGGAGTGGAGCTGGCATTGTTCTCACACAATTGGAATGTGCAGAGCAGAGTATCTAACACAAGAATAAGGAATTGATAACTGAGACAAGCATGATTTCTGGATCTGCTCCAGAGGCTGCTTAACAGGAGGTGGTATGCGAGCCATTTTGTGTTGTTCTTACCTTCTTAAGCAGCTAGAGGAACTGTTTCCTCCATTCATCAGCTGTGAGCACAACAGAAAGAAGATGGCACATAACTGGACCTCAGCCAGGAGAAAATGGTCCAGGCTGTGCCATGAACCAACAGGCAAGAGTACTCTTTTTCCAGCCAAGTAAAGGAAAGAATCGTAGAATAGATTCTGAATGAACACCCTTTCAATAAAATAGAGGGAAAAAACTTTGCTAAGCAGTATTGAGGAGGGGAAGATGGAATGGGGCAGGGAGCCGTAAGCTCTTCTTCAGAGTAAGAAAAGGTATCTGGAGGGAGCGGGTTAGGCCATTTTCTCCCCAGAAGTATTTTAGCTCTGCATAAATGTTGCATATGTTTTCTTTGCCTGTACCACACTGCTGTGCCCTGCTGTATAGGTAAGGTCAAGTACTAATATCTAAAGCTCATGGAAGTGGTGGGGCGAGCTGGGCCCCTCCCACCTCTATTCAGATGAAGAAAAAGGTGCTCTCGTGTGATGGAACCGGCTTATGAATCAATACACTCCATTTATAGCCAGTAAGAGTGCTTCCTTCCCCCTTTCCCCAGATCAGCACTTTGCCTGGACAGGTCTCAGGGTAGTTGCTACATCCACAAGTTGTATCCAGTTCCACCTTTGCTGTGTTGTTGTAATAGATCTGTGGCACTGGCAGACTGATGAAGCTGGCAAGTATAAGATCCACTGACAAGGTCAGGTGCAATGATGTGCAGGGGGAGCGGAATCATCACAGACCTTTAAAATTGCTTAAATTGATCAGGAGAAACCGAACAAGTGAGTTTGCGAAAATACAGTGTCAGAAGGCAGCTACTAGTGCCTCCTTTCCTTCCCTAGCTGGATTCACTAATGTCCCCATCCATTCTCTTATCCCTAAATCATGCAGGCTCCAAAGGCCAGGACGTCTACCTTCCTGGAGCTTGTGTCACTAGAACTGCCAAACCAACGTCCCCTGCCTTGAAAGTGTGTCCTACCGAACTTAAGAGACCTAAACTGTGGTATTGCGCCTGCCTGGCGAATGCAGCTGCTCGTGGTTAGGAGAGCAGGGATGGTGGGTAAATCCCATTTTTTACAAGATTCTATTTTTGTTAATGTAAGGTTGCTTTCTGGATTAATTTTAATAAATTAATGCTGGTACCATTGTGACTGAGAACATCAACTTGATTTTATTCCGTTTGGAATTGCATCTTGTTCTTCGTGATTTAGAGGCACAAGGCATCAGTCAAAGGATTTCACTAGTTAAGAGGTCCTTACTTTTGGAATTGCTTGAATACTTGAGGCTTCCCCCTCCCGCTAAAATGCAGTCTAAAACGCGTGGAGAATTTAAGGCAGGCATGAAAGTGGTGGTGGGGAATGTCAACCAGAAGAACACAGCACAATTCAACTGGCAGCTTTAGGTCTTTTGTGTGCAGTTAAACAACTCTATGTCCACCTACTGTGCCTGTGTAGGCATCCCTATTCATTGACTGGGAATACAGTAAAATATAGCCTGTTATACTAGCAGCTCTTGACAGAAGTGAATGACTATATTTACGCCATTATATTTCCTTGTCTGCTTGTTTATGAACCAGGATGAGGGTATTTAGTCTTGAACTATATGTCAAGACATGGCAGGATTATGATCAGAATTGGCAGAATCAGAACAATCATTATAATTAATGTAGCCGCTTTCCATGTTTTAATATTTTCTACCTTTAAAATTACAATTCAACAGCAAATTCTGAACGGATTCTTAAGAGCTAAAGCAAAGCCTTTTTATGAAGCTCAGTGGACTCAGACCTACATACTGTTGTAGATTTATAAAATCAAGCATCATTGGGAGTCGGGCAGCATATAACTTTCATGAATAATAATTAAGTTTTACACAGTACTGAAAAGTGTAATGCAATCATTGCTTCACTGGTGAAAATCTATGGCTATGGAGATACACAAACCTCCTTTCATAATTGACTGTCATCAAACTGTTGGGGTAGCAGGCTGTCTCTCTGGGCAGAGTGGAGAGAAAAAGAAGAAAGGAGGATGGAGCAGGATGTTCCAATCTTTGGATTATACTTTGCCTGCGCAGGTTGCAGTTCTATTGCCAAATGAATGCAGTCCTCCTTGGAGAAAAATGCAGCCTATTCCTGCTATCACTATCATTATTGATGTAAAAAAATATAAGGTAATAAAACACATATCTGGTATTTGAATTTTACCCCTTGCACAGAATATAATTTGTGTGGCAAGGGAGGTAGAAACTGTTTTGAAGGCAAGCCCTACAGTATTTTCTTTTTAAAATCAAATCCTGGAGGATTTTGCACTACAAATGAAGGCAAATATACATGTCCCAGGATAATGTTCAATCTGGGTTGGTCACCCAGGCCAAAGATTTAGTCTTTTACATTAAATCATCATACTCTCCAATCACTTGTAGTCCCTTTTGGCTTCCTCTTAGCCTGATCCTATTCTGTGGTGGAACTGCATATTGCTGAAAACCATTTGCAAAGGAAGGAAAAGTGTGTCAAGAAAAGTACAACTGAGTGGGAAGATACGAAATGAAAAAGTCTGTTGGCCGCACAAGAATTAACCATATATGCACAGCTGAAAGTTGCTTTTTATAAATGTTAAATACTTACAGTTCTTCCACCATCTAAAGAATTGCCTTTCCACTTTGTGATTGTGGAAAATGAGAATATGTGCAAAAGGCTCCTTGGAGCATACAGAGTAAAGCAGATCGTATTTGTGGTTTTTAATTTATTGAAGGTGGAAGTGGGCTTGTGAGCCACAACCACTAGTTTATGCTAAATCATGCATAATTCTGGCTGTAATTCAAAATGCCACATTCTGTATATTGCCAAATTTGTCTTTATTTGGAATATGGCAATTGATGCATTTCCAAGACTTTGGATAACATATAGAAAAGAATTGAAGTGGAAGGCAGCTGCACTAGATAATTAAGTAGCTCAACACATAAACCATGGAAATGTTAGCATCAGAAATATTGCTGAGCAGGAACTTCCATTTCTCATTTTTACATCTCAAGCAATCTACCGCTATAAGGGGGAAAAAATAGAGAGTCCCCAAACAATTAGTTGTCATAGTGAAATAAGCAACTATTTGCTCATAATGTGCAAAATGCAAGTAGGTAAACCATCTGAAATCACATGCCACAAATAAAATAATTTTTAAAAAATGAATAATTTTCTTAATTTCAAGGTTAAGGAAATGGAACAGGTATCTCATTTTTATTTTGATCTAAAACTTCCTTTCATCCAAATTTATCAGCTATTATTGGCCAGGGATGCAAGGGTCTAAATAAGAAACCCAGGTGATAATAGAAATGCTAAAAACTTATTCTTTACTAAGGACTGAAGAGTGTTTTTTCTAGTTAAATGAACATGGATTACAAAAACACACTCCTTGTTGTAAAGTTGACAAGGACTGCAAATAAATAGAAAAAGTTCATTGCCTTAAGACAAGAGTCATGCATCAAAGACTCTAAAGATACCACCCATCCATCATATAATGAGGTTACAACTACATCCTGTGACAACCCAACAGTCTAGAACAGGGGGTGTCAAACTGGATTTCTTTGTGGGCGGGAGTGGAACTGTAGTTCTCCTCCACAGGCTGGCCGGGGGGTGGGTAGGAGATGGGACAGATTCTCTGCCATCCAAAACAGCACTCTGCTGGTGAAAATGAGGTGTGGAGGGGGCATGTGCACTTCCCCCCCGGTGGCCTGTTCGCCTTCCTGCAGCACTTTGCTGGCCAAAATGGGGTGGCCGTCTAGACCAAAAACAGGCCGTGTGTGCCCCGCTTTGGTTCCCAGAGGCACCATGGGCCGGTCCTTTGCTATTTCCAGCCCAGCCCTGTGGGCCATATTTAAGAACCCCGTGGGCCTTATCCAGCCCCCGGGCCTTGAGTTTGACACCCCCGGTCTAGAAATAGGCAGATACATGTGGGCGGGGCGGGGGGNCTTGAGTTTGACACCCCTGGTCTAGAAATAGGCAGATACATGTGGGCGGGGTGGGGGGGGAGAGAGAATGTTTTGAACTGTCTGGCCTTTAGAATCAAGCCACCCTGCTCAAGCTGTAGAAAAAAAAATGTGTTGAATTATTCTTGAGGTCATGTCCCCCAACTGCAGCCAGGCAGTGGAAGAACAGAGCCAGTCCTTTTCAGGAAGGAAAAAAAATGTATTATTGGAAAACTGTTCTGTGCAACATTTGGTTCTGTTCTTCTCCTTAGCTTTTAATGTTAGAGCGTTCAGTTCTACAAGTAGAAAACCAGTAGGAAGGACAAACACAAGAAACATCCTACAGCCATACTAACCAGAAATCAGTGCTTTTATAAACACCTTTTAGGCTTACCTTCCTAGCTTGTCACACACACACACACATAGCAGGAGCCAATTTTATCTAAATGTAGAAAATGTCTGTTTCTTCTCCATACAAGGCATGCTGGACACTTTTTTGATTTGCATAGTCTGAAATACTACTTGAGGCTGGTTCTCTGGCACTGCTGGGGTTGGAATATCCACACAAACACACTGTAATAGTTGTGGAAAATTTTCCTGGCGCTGGACAAAACCCTGATTTAGCAAATACAAGATACAAGAGAGGACATCCACACTGCTGCAGATGTTTCCCAAGAAGCCGGAAGGTGAGCCATGCCTCTGTTTGTGGCAGGCATCGATTACCTGGAAGAGGAAAAAAGAATGAATGGAATTACAGGTAATCCTTGGGTTATGACCACTCATTTAGCAACATTCAAAGTTATGATGGCTCTGAACCAGGGCAACTAATCACAAACTGCAGCCGTTGCAATGTTCCCATGGTCAAGTGATAGTGAATTAGGTGCTTGACAATCGGCTCACAATTACAATTGCAGCATCCTGCCGTCATGTGATGCGCCATTTCTAACTCCCTGCTGCAAAGTCGAGGGGAAAGCTGGCAGGAGGTTACAAGTTGCTCTTGCCACTTTTTCGCCTGCCCACCAGCATTCCATAGTACATCTACCCTTGGCACCGCCCTGGCCTCCTACAGCACCCACCCAGACTCTTCAGCACCTACCTGCAGCACCTGCCCACAGCCCCTGTCCCCTGCTGGCAGCTCTCACCCTGGCCTGCTTGCCTAGGATTCCCGCCTTTTCCCATGTTAACATGTGGTCCTCAGTTAATACCTTGCATGGGCCTGGGGTTACATTGGCAACCGGAATTGCCGGCATTGTCATCACTAAGCAATGTCACGTGACCCTGCACTTTATAACCATATCACTTAGCAATGGAAATTCCAATCTCAGTTGCCTGTTATAGTGTTTTTTTGGATTAGTTTAGTTTACTTTATTGTCATTGCACCTCATACAATGAAATCAAACATCATCTTCAGTGCACATCATGACCATGAAAATAAACACAAACATACATCCTTCACACTCCACACATTGAAATGAAACCCGCAACACCGCACTAACACTGCACTATACAGTAGAATTCAGTAGATTACCAGCTGGGCTGATTAAAAGGGTCAAATCCTTGTAATCCTATACCTTGAATACCAGGCTGTCGATATGTATCTCTTGCTCCTCATTCAGGATCTGGTTGAGGAGGCAGCAGATGAAGTTCCTTTTTTCCTCCAAAGCATGGCATACTTTTTCTTCCACATTCAGGTACATCGATTTGGGCAAGAGGCACAGGCGCTGACCAGGCACATGACCTAGTACCTCCTCATTCAGTCTTAAAATGCCTAGCAAAAAAGACTCAGCCTCAGAGGAGCAGAAATGTGGGCCTTTCTAAATTCAGGGGCCTCTGTCCCACCTAGTCAGAAAGCTCTCTTGTTTCATAACTGAAGCTTATAAACAAAGTGCTCCATGGGAGCAGCCCAAAGTCAGGATTTCCACCCAACCTATTTGAGTTAATTTTCCAAAAGGACAAAATCCTCACTCTCTTTCAGAATATTCCTGCCCACTTACTCTGTCTCTGGGAGAGGATCCCACTCTCCTTTATCAGGGGTTTCAGTGCATGACCTAGGAGGACACGGGAGAGACCTGTGACTTCTAATATTGTCTCCACAGAAACTTCCTGAAACCAATAGAAGAAAAAAATAGCTGAGTATGCAGAAAGAGAGAATAAAACGTTTAAACTTCAAACTGCAGATCACGTCAAGATTGTTAAGACTGTAGAACACTTCAGGATTCTCAATTGTCTGAGAATAGACAAACTCTCATTAAAATTGGTTTTGTGAATCTATAAACATTTTCAATTAATTTGGGGAGCAGCTATAAAATAAGCCTGAATCAAGCAAACCATGTGGCCGAATACAAGTTACTTCTCATCATTAGGGACTGAAGTCCTTTGCTTGTAAAAAAGAGAAACTACATTTATCTGCATAATACAGAATTTCCCTCAAATTGGAGTATATCCGGAGCCAATTTACAACTGCCTCCTTTGTGTGTGTATCACCTGGTGACTGTTTGCACTAGTCCCTGAAGTTTTCTTGGCAACATTTGGTTTGCCATCACCTTCTTCCTACAGCTGAGAGGGGTTGACTGGCCCAAGGTCACCCAGGTGGTTTCATACTTAAGGTGGCACTTTGCTCATGTATTTGCAATTTATTTCTATACTCATATTGTGGTGCACGAATTTCTACTTGGTTTGGGAAAAGCTGCATAAAACAGTTTTCCCACACACATGCAAAGTGAGAAATTAGAGGAAACATTGGCCAAGACCTGAGCACTGTTGAAACACAGGAGAATGTACATTTGCAGGGTGGACACTTGCAGGATGCAGCCTTGGTACTCCAGCTCTGCATGGCCCAACCAAGTCCACTGTAAGCGTGGTGCCTTTGTATGCTCCAACCCAAAATGGCTTTGACCTGTAAGAGATGAAGGGATTGGTGACCAAGATACACCAGCACGATTGCCAGTATCAATCCCCTGCATACTGAAATGGCTCATCAAGAATAGAAGCCTAACCATTATAATGTCTATGGAGATTCTCAGTCATCCAGGTCCCAAAGGTGCTTTTTCAAGAGGCAACGGGACTTTCTGGTTTTTTTTTGAAGACATTTCACTTCTCATCCAAGAAGCTTCTTCAGCTCTGGAAGAACTGAAGAAGCTTCTTGGATGTTCTTGAAGAAGAACTGAAAGCGAAATGTCTTCAAAGAAAGATCAAAAAGTCCAGTTGCCTCTTGAAAAAGCATCTTTGGGACAACCATTGTAATCTTTTACCTCAATCTTACATGTAAATAATTTCATAATGGCTGGGCAATTTCATCCACATGTGCAGCTTTCAGGTAATCAAAGAGCTAGTTCAGGAGTTCTCAACCTTTTGACTCAATTGCAACATTCAGAATGTTGAGTCCATGTTATAAACACTTTCACAACATGGAAAGTAAAGCACTAAACTACACCCATCCTCTATTTGATCTTCTGAGAATACTAGACTTCTACTACATGGCGTATTATATTGTATGACCCAGAGATATAGTTTGAAATAAAGATCTACATAATGTACAAACTTCCCTTTTTTTAATTAAGAACATTTTTTAAAAAGAGATTAGGGCACAGAATTCAGCAGATGCAGTGTGTTGGCAGGCATACCAAGACCCTACATTATTATGCTGGGCCTTGGGGACCAGGCCATTCCCTGCTCTTCATATTAACTGGATATTATGATGCTGGTCCTGGATCCAGACAGAACTAAACCTGATGTTAGCTTGGATCTCTAAAAATCTGCCCCAACTCTGTCTTTTCTCTATCATCTTTGGGTAAACTGATACTGATTTTCTTGCTATCGTCTAACCCAGAAAGAAATAGAAGGGACCCAACAAAATTTGGGCTGAGGACAGTGCCATACTCACTCTGGATGTAGAAATCTGCAAACTTGCTCAGGTGCTGACTGAGGGACGAAGGGAAAAACCTGATAGGGTCTTTCAAGTAGCACAGTGGAGGGATCGCCCAGCAGAAGGGAGACAAGAGCAATACCTTCACCTCTGCCTCTTCCTCTTGTGAGAATGACTTTTCCTGCATCATCTGGGAGCAAAACATATCTAGTATCAGATTTATGGCTTCTGAAGGACAGCAGCAGAACATTCTAGTAATTTACAACTGGAAAAAAAGATGTGAGAGGGGAAAATGCCTTGACTTTGGAGATTTTAGCCCTAGAAGAAGCATTCCTATCCAGCTCACCTCTCCCTGTTCTTTCAAACTTCCTTGCTGATCAACTTCCAGAAAATGTTTGTCAAGCTGCTGGAGCTGAAAAAGGTGAAACTCCTGCTGCTGCTGCTCCAGTTCACTCAAGTTCTTCAGCATCTGCTGAGGGTAATGGCTGGGGAAGCAGAGCCCAATTTGCTCTACCACAGCAGACTCCAGCCATGTATTGCCCAGAGACAGAAGACGTTCTCCTAGATAGTATCTGAAGAGACAAGTAAATCTGGGTGAAATTAAAAAAAACCCCAGAGCTCTCCCATCAGCCTACACTCATTCCCATACCTCCACTGACACCCTGCTTCTGAGATATAGACCTATCTATATGTCTATGGAGATTCTCAGTCATCCAGGTCTTGGTTTTCCCAAAGGTGCTTTTTCAGAAGGCACCTGGACTTGCTTGTTTTTTCTTTTGAAGACATTTCACTTCTCATCCAAGAAGCATCTTCAGCTCTGACTGAATGGTGGGGAATAGAAGG
>AZIM01001594.1:62435-76425 GCA_000516915.1 Ophiophagus hannah
TCAGTAAAATGAGGACCCAAATTGTTGGAGGCAATATGCTGATTCTAAACTGCTTAGAGAGGGCTATAAAGCATTATGAAGTGGTATGTAAGTCTAAGTGCTATTGCTATTATTTCTTCTGTAGCTTTAAATTGTAGCCTAACTCAGAGAACTGCCAGTTTATTTGGGGAACCCTCGTGATACATTAATTTACCAAGCAATGTAATTCTAAACGTGCTCACCAGCAAATGAGCATACCCTATCCCCTAACAATCCTAATAGTCCAGTCTTCAATTTCAATCAGCATAGTCAAAGGTATGGGAGTTATAGTCCAATATCTGTAAGGCAACAAGTCACCTCCCTATCTGAAGAAAACTGCCAAGGTGGGAACACTAGACCAGATGGAATCTAAGATATCTTGTACTGAAAGGAGAGGCACCTTTGTTGCTTGTACTACAGTACAATTGTTGATAGATTACAACATCCATAATTTTTGATCATTGGCTATACTGGTTGATTTAATGAGATTCAATAGCTGGAGGTCCATTTATTGTTCACTTCAACTCTAGGAATTCCAAGTAGGAACGTGTACACTTAAAACATATACACTATTACTGAAATATAGTAGCCTTACCTTAACATTCCCAGTTGTATCTCTTTTTCAGAATCCTGCTTTGTCAAGTCTTTCTGAATTGGCACATTTGCCAGAAAATCATGGCTAGTTTCCTCAAAAAAGGCACCTTTGTCAGAGAGGAAGCATTGCAGCACCACTGCCATCTCCTTCCAAACACTGTTTGTCTGCAGACTACTCAGTAGCTTTATGATGTTCGTGTCATGAAAATTAAAGAAGGCTGCAGAGTCTGGTTGGGGAGGTAAAACATTGGAAGGACATAACTGAAATGCTTCCTGGTCCAGAAATTTTGTTTTGGAAAAAAACAAAATATTGAGAAGGGGGGAATCTCACTCACTTCTCTGACCAAAATCCCTAGAAGTACCCCCAAAGTTATAGTGACATTTGTTAGCCCTTCTAAAGAATTGTACTATATCTGTGAAAAGGGAAATTGTGCCAATCACAATGGTCTTTAGAATGCAAAGGAGAGTTCAGATATCACAATATTCATAGTTACTGAGAAGGATTGACACTAAAGACTGGGATGTTTCATACCTGCATTCTGTTTGTTGCCTGGCAGTTTATGTTCAGGCAGATGGGTGAGCACCTTGTGAGCCATGATTGCGTCTGAGCTTTGGCCCAAGTGACAGAAGTTCCGAAGGGCATAACGAAGATCAGAGTTTTCTAGTTGTTGTGCCAGGGTCTTATCATAATCAATCAATTTGCCGAGCACCAGAAGTCCATCTTGAACTGCTGCTGAGGCTCTGGGAAAGAAGGGTAAGGATTAAGCCCTAATCTTAAATCATCTTGTGCTAAGAGGAACAGAAAGTAGAAAGGAGTATAGTAAAATTCATTTTCCAGGCAATGAAGACTAATTATTTAGATAGCAGTTAATAAAGATGTTTTTAACAAAAATGAAATTGAAATTCTTGCTTCCAAAGCTCAAAAACATTTTCTCCATAGTTTGAATGGACTTCAGCTGCTATACAGTTATAACTCTTTGTTTCACCAAGATTCTCACTTGAGCTTACCCAGGTGTGCCCAACATTTTCTCAACTGCAGCAGGGATGACACATAGTAAGTTGCCAATATCCTTGCTAGAAGCAATCAATGAATCAATGCTTTCCAAGACCTGTTGCATTGTCTGGAATCCTGAGTTGTCCACAGGTTGGGGCTTCCCACAGGCCCTTGGTAACTTATAGTTCTCCACATCCAACAGCATCTTCAGTACCTGGGAGTCAAATACAGCAGCTCAAAAGCAAGAAAGAAAAGAGGACAAGATGTAGATTGGGATCAAAATCTCCAACAGTTCTCTTCATTCACAAAAAGCAAAGTAGATGCCGTTGATATTTCACCCTTTATACTCATATGCTTAGAAGTGATTAGCTTCTGATAATGGCACTATCAAATCTGAAAGATGGAAGGAAAGATGCTGTTTCAAGGCAAGAAAGGACATTGAAGCAATGCCTGCTGATAGATCCACTGCAGCTAGATACCTTTGCACCTTTGAATTGGACTGTGAACCACACCCAGAAACTCTACAAGGGATAGTGATTTTTCAGAAAATGGCCCACATCTGAAAATCTGGAGATTTGGTCCAAATATCTCATGAGTGAGTTTTCAATAAAACAAAACAATAAGCTTTGTTTATCCTTTTAGTATTTTATACTTCTTGTTTTGATTGCTGCTCAGTTTTAAATCGCTTATTTAATTGCATTATTTTAAACTGCTGATTGTAAATTGCCTTGTGACTATGCTATTCTGAAAAAAGTAGAAATGTTTTTAAAAAAGAAATAAGCAAGCATTCTCCAGCAATGTGATTCCAAGGAATTTCTACATCCTACTTACTGCTAGACCAGCCTGCTGAACCAGCACAGATGTGGAGTTCTCCTTCATGCAGTGCAGCACACAATGCAGCCCACCTTTGGTTGCAATGAGCACCTGCCAATCATATTCTGTCATAAGCAGATAGAGCACCTGGAGCCCCAATACTGTAAGGAGGTTTTCCTTTACATGGTGGCTCAGCAGGTCCATCAGTGCCTTCACAATTCTCTCCCTGCAGGTAGAAAAGAGGCAAAACCACACCTGAGTGCTTTTGAAGATGATTAGCTGACAAATCACGTAAGACTAGAGATGAGAAAGCCCAGGAAATAAACTGGAAATATTTATGGGGGGAAACATATTTATCCATCACACACTAACACTTTTGAAAGAATCATCTAGGGATTGCTGATATTCGGTTCATAATGGTGCAGGACCAGGCATTCTCTGCTATGATGATCAGAATACAGAGCAGTCTGCCCACTTGGATTCAGTGGACTTCCATAGTTTAGAAAGTTTTCACCATCAGTGAAAGACTTAAACACCAACTACTCTACCAAAAATTTGAAGAACAATTTTGAATTTTTAGAAATGTTATTTATTAAATTATATGTGTTGTAAGTGCAGATTTTACAAAATAAAAAATTGTATATAGTTTTTTTCCCCAGAAAAAATATACTGGATAAAAAATTCTGAATGACAATATTTAATCTATATAAGCTAATTACCTTATTTCCATTAAGATATGAATTATGATTTCATTCTTGCTCATTGAATTTTTGGTGCAAAACCATCCATCTAGCTAAATTTGGAAATTTAGGATTCACTCATATTTTAAATGTAATATTTCAACTATGATCACCTATCAACTATAACATGTTTCAACTATGAACAAATCAAATTATACACAATACAAAAGATGTAAAAGGTTTTTTAAAAAGATGTTTCAAAAAAATTTGTAAAAAGTGTTCCAAAAATTATTTCAACTTTTCCAAAAATTGTGGTGTTATTTAAAAAGAAAAAAGTTTCAAAGATTCTAGAATTGTAATCTCTGTCTACCGAAGAACATTGTAAGCTTGAACAAAAATGTGCCAAGCAATATCTAAGGATCAGTGGAAGCAAAATGCTCTAAATGAAAACATGCTGATATCTGTGTTTGCATACAGCATCACCACCACAGGTCTTACATTTTATTTATTTAGAATTCAATTCATTCTCATCTTTCAAGGAGACAAATGGGTGTGTATCTTCTTTTTGACATGTAACAGAATAAGAGAGTTAGAAGGGAACTTAGAGATGTTCTAGTCCAACCCCACATATGTATTTTGGCTTTGGTTTTGGTATGCTATTGTAATCAGAATTTACTTAAAGGCTAATTAAAACCATTCTTCAATATTCCTTCTGTTGTTCAAAACATACCATAATGATAACAGGACGTAATGAAAAAAGCTAACCTAATGGCAAATTCACTCTCTGCTATAGCAATCTGTCTCCTTTGCCCAGATTCCTCTTCCTCCTCCAAAATCGCAATGATAAATTTAAGACCCGCCATCTTCAGCTCAATGTCACAGTTGGATTTCTGGATCATCTCCATGGTATCCTCCAGCTGCTCCACGGTGCTTTTCTTTCTGGCCACCTTCACACTGCAGAAAGCTGAGCAACAGATCTATCAGCACAATTTTGCAATCAGTTTCCCAAAAGTACCCTCCTCATATCTACTTGCTATTCACCCAGTCAACCATAATACAAATCCCCCTACAGGTATGTTAGCCTTTTCTTAGCAACCTTTTCTGTCTATATTGGATATCTGGAGAGAATCTTTGGGGATTTCCTACCATATGAGGCATACATACTGTAAAAAGAGAAGGTTGAAGAGCACGAGGCAGATCCAGAAGATGATGGAAAGACAACATCAAAGACACGCTACAGCAGCATCAAATAACAAAATGGTTGAAGCAACAAGAAGTGCAAGAACCAAAACTTTGTATCTGTCTCAACATTCAAAATGGTAAAAAAGGAAATAAAGAAGATTGGATATAACAATCTACACCAGCAAGTATCAATGAGGAATACTATAAAACAATAGGTCTGAATGCCAAACAAATTTTTCCAATTTCAAAAGCTAATTTAAAAATTAGGTGATCATCTCTTGAGGAGGGATGTATTACCACTCCTTTCAAAGTTGGTAGGATCATCTCTTCTCTCAAAGAGGCAGATACCACTGGATGGATCCATCCCTTGGTCGCCTCCTGAGTCACCTTAACAACTCAAGAGGGGCAGGATTTAACAAACAAGTGGCTGCACCAACAGACTGGAGGAATTTGTCCATTTCCTTGTGAGACACAGAATCAGACTCCATCTGGATAACCTCACAAGACTATGCCGTGGGCAACTCAGTTGGACTTCTCCAGATAGAGTTCAAATCCAAATAAATCTGAGCAACTTTATCCACCAGATAGCATGAATATTCATCACCATGGTTCTGCAGATGATCCTGCAGCTCTCCCCTCCACCAAAGAGAGAGTATGTTACTCTGAATAGGACCACTGAGCAGCTACTGGTATAATTCAATAATAGCAGTGGACTAATCACATTTTACCCCCTTTTTTGCCATGATAGAGGCCCACGAATGGGCTTTCACTTATGTTTGATTCGATTCACTCTTTGTCTTTCTTCAAAGACACTCTAGGCATCACTTCCTGCACTTCATCTTCTGGAGCTCCTTGAAGAACCAAGGAATCGGTGCTTAGAGAGAGGCTGCACAGAAGCAGTCCAGTCCAGATCCTGTCACCTGCCTATTCCAGGCTGCAATTACAGCTTCAACTGAACTGTCTCACAGACCTTCAGGGAAAACCCAAAGCTTCCTCTGAAACTTAAGTAAGCCCATCAGACACCTGAGGTGGGCCAATCTAACAAAAACTATCTTCCCGCATAGGTGGTTGGTCCCAGTAAGCCAAAGAGCAACCAGAATGATCTGTTCATGGCAATGAACTGATGGCAATGCCTTTCAACATCACAGCACACTGCAATTGTCCTGAGACAAAAACTAGATTTAACATGCGACCCACAGTATGCACTGGGCTCTCTATTATTTAAGACAATATTATAACTGATCTTCAAACCGATATAAATGCTATGTTACTTCTTGAAATACTCAAACATTATTTACAGCAGAACAGTTTCTATTTTGTAGTCATAGCATTTCTTACTGCATAATTAAGTAACACTTCCTCATTTACTTCACCAACCTATTGCTTTTGCAGCAATGTTTGTTTTCTCTGCTATCTTGAGTTTGTTTATATTGTTCCTTGTTTTTTAAATGTTTTTAATAATTTGTAAACCATCCAGGAGGATGGATGGCTATACATTTAATATGTTATTGTTGTTATTAATGGAGTCTCTAAAATTGCAGTCTGAAACAGCACTGGGGGAATGCCAGCATGCCTAAGGCCACCTTCCTTACTTCTACTATATTCCATGCCCCACATGACTCTCTAATGGCCATGGGATGGAAGGAGGTCTCCAGAAAGTGTGAAGCACCATTATGATAAATCGGGCTTCATAACTGGCTAAATCGGATATGTCAGATATTTTGTGAAGTGGGAAACTCAGTCCCAGCAGAGAATTTGCTCATAACATGTTCTCAAAATCTGAAATGTGCTTTAAAATAATTGTTGCACATTTCCAGTCTGTTCTAAAACTCTGCACACACTACAACTATGGCCCCCAACCTTTTGGGCAAGAGGGACTGGTTTCATGGAGAAAGGTTTTTCCGTGGATGAGAGGGGGTGTGGTTTTGCATGCTGCCTGCATCCCACAAATGGGGCTTCACTGGTATGCCCAGCCCAGTTTCTGGCATGCCACAGACCAGTCCTGGTCCATGGACCGGGGTTTGGGGACCACCTGCACTACAGGAAACAAACTGAAGTTTATTTAGGATCTTTCTAACTCCATAAATTGTGAATTTGTAGTGGGATATCAATTTTTATTGGTTTATTTTATTTATAATTTTGTATGCTGACTATCTTACCAGAAGGGGACTCTTCAATATCAATCATTGCTACTTTCTGCCACTTGCTGTCAATAATGTGGAGCAGAAGTGGGAAGTACATAATATTGTATAAAACATGTTTCATTGGCTGCTAATAGCCATGAATCCTGATTTATGAAATCAAGTTCTAATAGCAACCTTGGCTATAAAATGGAAACCTGTATGCTAAATCATTTCATCTTCAAGTTCAAAGCATAGATACATTTTATTACAGAGACAGTTAGGAATTCTCAATGCAGCTAAGTTTTGAAGTTCCTCTAACCAATTAATATGTCTGATACTGCCTGGCACTTACCTTTGACTTTCTCATCCAATGTGTCTGGAAAGAAGAGCCCTTCTATTTTGGGAAATGTGTTAATCAGCCGTCTGTCACTTTCCTTTGCTGCAAATGGAGTTGGAGAAGACACTCTATCAGGCAGTGTATCTTCTTTTGGTTTTTTGGACTTCAGGGCTTCAGAAAGGTCACCATAATTTGCAGAGAGCATTTCTGCATTTGGGCAGTTCTGCTCTGTACCTCCCTTGCTAAAGAGATATTTGAAATAGACATGGGAGTTCTGCAGATCAATCTGAGTGGTGCCCTGACAATGCTTGTTCAGGAGCTGTAGTATTTTCTGAGCCAACTCTACTGAAACACACATCTCCATCAGATCCTCTTCATTTAGTCTTGATAGCTTGAAATGCAGAGAGAATAAAAGCACAGCGTTCCTATTGCAGTTTATTACCAGAGTTACCTAGAACCACACCAAAAGCCCACAAAATCAGATTGGGAGAGTTCACTAATTCTGCTTGGAAATTTGGCCCTTGAGTTTAGAGCACCAAAGTTATCTACGATTTGCCAATTTGGATGAAATTTGGAGGTAACCTAATATCAGCAGTTATTTTGAACTTCAATTCCTATCATCCTCAAGCAAATTGTCTGAAAACTGGACCTTTACAAAATTCAAAACTGTATGCAAATAATTTGCAGCTGGTTTCTTAAATTAGCTTCACTGATTCTGGATCTATTCACATGGATCCAGTTTGCTTTGGGGCTTATCTTGAATATTAAAGATTTAGGGCTCTGTAACTATCTTACTGATTACAGAATGTAATCCCAGGCACACAGAAATACTTTTCAGGTATGATGCATCTGATCTTGTAATACAATTACTTTTTTTTACAAGCAATGCAGCCTATACAGTGTACGAGTTCTGATATCAAATTAAGCAACTGGGAATTAGCTTGAAATCCCTTTCTGGTTGGATTGATTCTTCTCAGTGCTTTACCTTCTGATTCTGCTGGATGAAATGAACAACTTCTTGATGCTTATGGACTTCTAGCTTGTTAATGAAGAAGAGTAGTTCCCACCATTCAGCTTGACTCAGAGTCCCACAGTCCTTATTCAAATGATCCGTAAGACATGGTAAAGTGTATAATTCTTTGAGTGGTTGGCAATATCTTGGCTGGTTAACTAGAAATAAACACAAAATGACTAAGANTGAGAAGATCATGGATTTCCTCACAGCTTCAGGTAAAAGTGTGGCATTCCCAGGAAAAAAGGGAAAACCGGAAAGAAAGGCAAAATATATTTTTGTGCTTCAGAAAGCCTGCTGTTTTGGGAAGAAACAGATAAATATTCTAGCCTAAATGTTTAGCTATAGAATTTTAATTTATGTGTGGTTTATTGGTGCTGTGAAAGACACATTGTTGTAATCTTTATAACATTGGAAATTCTGTTTAAAAGATTCTGTTTTGCTGTTATTCATTTATTTTAAATTTGGTCTGTTTCCCAAGAAAAGGCTGAAACCTCATCATACACCTCCAAGTAAGAAGCCCAGATAGCTGTGATGGGAAAACTCTGCCCTATCATCTGTAACCTACCCTCTTTATAATTTGCACAGATATACTGCATTTGTTACCTGCAAAACACATGTTCTATCTCTAAACCATTATTCCTCCCAATAATGGGAGACTGACAAGAAACATTATTGCAGCATTTCATCTGCTTAAACAGGAAAGTAAGCGTGAGAAAACTGAAATCAGTCTTGGCATAAATAACAAAACTGAAGCTCAGAAGCAGAGAACCTCATAAAGTAACTTAGCAACTGAGTAAAGGGTATCTAAAATGGTATCTTTAGAAGGTATCTAAAAGCCCAGCAGAATCTTACCTGTGTTTTGTCTCAGAAGCTCTCTAAGAGTTGATACCTTTTCCTGGGCTTTCTGCTCTGCATTTCTTGATGAACCAACAATCTCAATCATGTGCCAATGAACCCAGTATGTACGGCCCAGAGACTCCCAATAAACCTGGAAAATTATAGAGTTATAAAATGCCATGAATCTGGAAATTACTGTGTTGTTTTCAGGGTGCTTACACATCACTTCCTTTATGATCCAATCTAGAATCATAAACTCCACACACACAAAAATTCTTCTCCTATAAACAAGAGTTAATATACCAAGCGCCTTATACAACAATTATCAAACAAGCCACAAACTTTCTTTGAATATAGATTCACTTCTTGTGCCAATCTGGGAAGCACAATAGTTTGAGAAACTCAATAGGATTCCTAAAAATCAAATATTTGTATCACTCCTTCACCATCATATCATCACCAGGACGTCCCTCCCCTCCCCCACACTGTAGTACCTGCACAGGTGGTGTGCCATTATTGCTCTGAAGAAACTCGCCTTCATCTCCTGCGCAGACTTTTTCATAATTTTCCAGCATACGCACATGCATGCCACGCACCAACGTCTCTCGCACATATTCCACGTAGCTCTTACGACTAGGAAAGGCTGAGTGCAACTTGAAAGCACAGTTTTCTTTCTGGGACACCTCTGCAGCTGATGAGATGGTTGGAATTTGGTGCTGGAAGATTGACTGACATCGTTTCTTTTGTCTGAGTGAGTGAAGTTCTTGATTCTGATTCCATCCCATAACCTGGATTAACTCTGAAATGAAGTGTGCCATAGCCATGCTGAAGTCAAATTCACATTGCATTCTCTTCTTTCTCTTTGAATCTGAACTGGAGGCCATGCAAGGTTCCTGTTCATCTCCCCACTCTGTGATGTTGTTGAGTTTGTCCATGAGAGAGGTAGCACATAGATAACGCTTTACTAGAGAAAACAGAAGTTTTCCTGGAATCTGAAACAAGAAGACCATATCTGTCCATTGCCAATAAATCTGCTATTGACTCAAGGCGGCATACCTTACAGCTCACTCCATAAAAAGTCTCACCTTTTAATATGTATCTGACATGTTCTTGAATTCTAGTAGCTTTCCAATCAAATGTCATCAAAGCTTATACAGTCTTTTCATCCCTCCATTTATTAGTTTTACTCACTACAATTTAGGGAGAACATGTAGAAGATAGAAAAATCCTGAACTGTTCTCCTTTTAGTACTGTAACTGCAACTATTTGACATCCACAAGATGCTAGCAGCAGAAGTACCAGCCATTTATTTTCAATCAGAGAATGGATACCAGTCATTATAGGTAATGAAAATTCAGAGATAAAATTGTGTCATTTCTTTATCAAAACTGATTTAGTCACATTAAGCTTGCCAACTGAAAGGCAAGATAAGCACAGCTTCTAAATTTATCACCAGCTGCTAAAAATTACATTCTCTTCACAATTGACTCAGAATTCTTTCTAATTCAGGTTTTAAACTGAAAATGCCTCATCAATAAAGAAAGCCACACTCCTTTGCCAAAACCTTTTTGTCAGTTAGTACCTGAGGAAGAGGAATCCCTTCAAAAGATATGTAATGTTCTTCAGATGATGTTGTTTCTGCAAACAGCTCAAGAAGGGTATAGCGACTATCAAAGTCCATGTGTTGTTCAATACCATCTTGCTGGCTCAGGGACAGGAGAACATAGGCTCTGCTTCCTAAAACAGAAAAATGTATATAGCTCTTTCCTTACTTGCTCTCCAACAGTCTTAAAAATCTAATCCCATAACTGGATAGAAGCAACTATTTTTTAGCACACAAACAGGTATCAATTAATCCATGAACAAAGCCTCATACTATAAACAAATTTAAACAGGATGACCTGCAAGTTAGGACCGAATAACAGAATAATAAAGTTGAAGGGAGTTTGGAAGTTTTCTAGTCCAACCACCTGCTCAAGCAACAAATCTCATACAATTTGAGACAAATGGTTATCTAATCTCTTCTTATAAACCTTGGCGATCAAAGTCAGTCCTGGAAGAGATCAACCCTGACTGCTCTTTAGAAGGCCAGATCCTGAAGATGAAACTCAAATATTTTGGCCANGCTAGGAAAGATTGAGGGCAAAAGAAGAAGGGGATGGCAGAGAATGAGGTGGCTGGATGGNGTCACTGAAGCAGTCGGCGTGAGCTTAAATGGACTCCAGAAGATGGCAGAGGACAGCTGAAGGCCTGGAGGAACATTGTCCATAGGGTCGCGATTGGTCGGACAGGACTTTGCAACTAGCAACAACAAACCTCCCTTCATGGAGCACCCACAACTTCTGAAGGCAAGTCTTTCCACTGATTAATTGTTCTGTCAGAAAATTTCTCCTTATTTCTAGCTTGTCTATGGAGATTCTCAGTCATCCAGGTCATGGTTGTCCCAAAGATGCTTTTTACAAAGCACCTTTGGGACTTATTTCTAGTTTGGTTTTCTCTTTGATTAGTTTCCACCCATTGCTACTTGTTCTGCCTTCAGGTGCTTTGTGGAATAGCTTGATCCCCTCATCTTTGTGGCAGTCCCTTAGATACTGGAACATTGCTATAAAGCCACTCATAGTCCTTCTTTTCATTAATCTAGACATACCCAATTCCTGCAACCGTTCTTCATACTTTTTAGCCTCCAGCCCCCTAATTATCTTGGTTACTCTTCTCTGCATTCTTTCTAGAGTCTCTATATCTTTTTTTACTGTGGAAACCAAAACTGGATGCAATACTCCAAGTGTGGTCTTACCAAAGCATTATAAAGTGGTACTAACACTTCATGAGATCTTGATTCTATCTCTTTGTTAATGCAGTCTAGGACTATGTTGGCTTTTTGGCAGCTGAAGCACATTGCTGGCTCATATTTATGGGATTGTCCACTAGGACTCCAAGATCACACTGGTACCGTTGGAATTATAAATCAGCACTTCAATTACTAGCATGTCTTTATCAGCATAGAGTTTTAATAATTCTATTCAAACAAGGGAGATACTTTTATTCACCCTTTCTGCAGTGTCAAGAAGCTGTCAGTGTCAATGTCGTTGATTCTTTGGGAAGATGCTTCTGATCAATTTGGCTGCATAGAGACTTAGTAATCCCATGTCCAAGGCTATTAGTAGTGTTGTACAATTCCCATGCCCCAATAGAACAGCAGCTGATCTTGTTGTATAAAAAATATTTACAGGGACATGCAAATTCAGAAATGCTAAAACAAAAAGCCTCCCCCTTCCCACATTCCTCAAGAGTCCAATCATTACAAGCACCAGTTTAGAATTTAGAAACCTGCCTAAACATAAAAATAATCTGCAACCATAGCAAAAGGGCAATCCTTTACATCAAAACAGAAGTGTAGAATTTACTGAATGATTTAAAAAAGCCTCCCCATATATGAGAAAATTTATAACATTTATAAACTTATACTTGTGATACATTTATAACAATTAAGAATGCTTTACTTACTCTGAACCAAACAGAAACTTCTTTTAAAATTAAAACAAATTAACATTTGTAGAGTTTTAATCTGAATTGACTACCAACCTTTTTATGAATATATCATAACTGAAAACTTTATGTATGTTCATCAACTATAAATTAACTTTTAATATGCAACAGTTACTCAAAATTTGCCCCAATGGCTCAGTCATCACTCTGAAGTATTTATCAACATCTAACCAGTTAAGATTTCTAATTCTATTAAGGATGGGATTGGAGGTCTATTCAAATCAGTAAGAATAATGGGGTTAGCACTGACTTTCTGTATTACTCAATGTGATTTTCAACTAAGCATATCTAAATACTTGTAATCCCACAGGCAGGAATTTTATATTTGTTGTGGGCATCTCCTAATATGACATACCTGCATCATGACAGGCCAAAGCTCTCAGCATCTTCCCAGCACTACAACGGATATGCTTTTCCTCATTACACAGCATCTTCATCAGAAGAGTAAGGGCCCCGGTCTCCTTGAAGATGGTCATCAATGAGCCAATACTGGCATAAGCACTGAGTATATGGATGGTATTCAGTATGGATGACTGTGGAACAGGGATGCTTGCTAGTTGCCAGGAAGCTCGCTGCACCAGGTTCCTGACATCAGCTTTCATCTCTGCAAGAGAGGCTTCATCTAAAGTGTCTTCAGGAGGGAATAAGTTAGGTACATTCTGTTCCACCACTTGTTCCTTGGTCTTCCTCTTGCCTAACAATGTTGGACAGTTGACATATATATCCTCTGACGACATCCACATCAAGATTGTCTGTTTTTTACCTTCAACTGAAGAGGTATCAACACTGTTTTCTTTATCATTATCCAAGCAAAGGATGTTCCAGCGGATCAAGTACTCAGTACAGCCATTGTGACCACGACGTTGACGAATTAACTCCTCAGGATAGGCTTGACGTTTGGGTCCAAGATGCACCAGCACATCCCCATTTTGCCTTTTAATCCTCATGACGGGGAATGTATCTGCTGGTGTGATAAAAGGCAGGTTATGTCATGAAGAAAAACCAAAAAGGCTTTCAGTTTAAAAGCCCTGAGAAGAAAAATGCAGCTGTCAACCCTGAAGCCATCTTGGAGNNNTGGCCAAAGCCATCTTGGAGGCTTCAGGGTTGCCACACAACAGAGGGGAGGGGAAATAGTTAGGCGGGGTTTTGTAGCCAAAACAATAAAGTTTTCCTGTGGGAAACGAGGACATTCTCACAGGTGGCTGGCCGGAGGAGTGAAGTAACTAAGTAACTGGCCAGCAACTGGACTGGACAGCGTGACCAGTGACTTGGGGGAAAGGGGAAACTTTTACGTTTTAATTAGGGGAAAGCAGCAGGAATTTTAGAGTCAGCTTTCACCAGTTGTGCCAATATGATGTTTCGAATAAACTGTTCTTTGAGGAACCTCTTGCCTCAGAGTTCTCCTTTCTATGGGTACATTACTTGGAACGCTGACAGAAGGAATACTTGCTTTGGGATAACTACAGATTGCCATAAGAAAAATTGCCCAGCTAAGGGAAAGTTGATCAAGTAATTATTTCTGTTGGAATCAGAATAGACTTACCCATTAGGCACAGCAACTCAGTGCCAGTATTCTTTTTAATCATAAAGACTAAATGAATACATTGTACTTATTTGATGCTGTTCAATAAATAAAAGGCAAGATATACATACAAACAGCAAAACAATGATATAGTGCGAACGGTAAAATTGAGTAACTTTGATGAGATATAAGAAACATAATTAATCAACAAGCTAATAAACGTATCATTTACTATTTATTCACTTTTCACATTTATATGCCGCCCTTCTCCCGAGACTCAGGGCGGCTTACAATCTTTGGAGCGCCATCCAATGTGCTCGGCAATAGCC
>AZIM01001594.1:107038-119707 GCA_000516915.1 Ophiophagus hannah
CATCTTTTTAAGTGGGAGAACTTGCACAATTGGTGGCTGACTAAATACTTTTTCGCCCCACTGTAGTGGCTGTGATCACTATGTCCTTAAGTGTCCTTTTTCATATCTTGTGTTAATCTAATTCCACAAGCTTCTTTGGCACTCTGTAACATAATTCTTTATATCAGTGTCTAAATATTTCCGCATACTCAGAGCCACTTTTCATTATTCTATTAGGTGTTTATTTTCTTTCTTTCACATAGATGATTCATACAAGAATCTTTCTACCTGCACTCCCCTTTTCTTCCATTTGTTTTGTTTCACGTTCATAGCTCAAAATTAAGCACAGAAATAAGTAAATACACATATTCATGAAAAAGAGAAGGTACAAAAAAGGACTAGAGTTAAAGAAAAGGGGAAAAAGAAAAAATAGTGGAAGAAGTGACTTTTATTCTTTACAGAATTAAAAGGAAGCTCATCATTCCACCTTCCTCTTTAACAGTACAATAATCACTTCAGCACTTTACTTAATATTTTTTCAATCATCAATTCCAAAAATTACCATTTCACTTTTTTCCCACTTACAGCAGAAAGGTTCCCAGTCTTTTATAAAAGTACTTATTATCTTAACTCTGACCAGGCAGGTCATCTTTCCTAGTTCTGCCATCTTTGCAGTCCATTCCTCCATTGTGGCTATTTTGGTATTTCTCCATCTTTGTGCATTTAATAACCTTGCTGCAGTTACCATGTATAAAACCAACCTTCCATATTCTTTTCTATTTGACTACCCATAAGTATCTATAAAAAAGGTTCTGGCCTCGTCTCAATATTTCTCTTCTAAATTCTTTCTGTTATCACATGTATTTGTTTCATTTCTTTTTTGCTTTTTCACAAGTCCACCATGCATGATAAAATGCTTTCATAGACACAGTCCATGAAATGTTTTTCACTATTAGAGATCACTTTTCTTCTTGAGAATAGTGTTCTAAATCACAACTGGAATTTGATAATAAGCATGTGGCTTACAAATGGTAGTTTTCAGTTATTGTGGTAAGGGAAAATGTGCATCTTAGCTTTTAACTATTCAGGAAAAGATGATATTATAACACTTCAGATACCAGCTGTTCCATGTTGATATAACAGCTAAATTGGTCCATTTCTTACCTCAATTTGATATTATGCTTGTCATGAAATTTATTGTCAAGAAGAGCAACAAAATATTAACATAAAGTCGTAAACAACATACAAGTTTCTTTTATGCCACTTCATCTCCTACTTCCATCCTTATCAAACATCCTTAATAGCAGGGCTGGACAGGGATTCAGATTCAAAGTGTAAAGTGTTGTTTGGAGTATATATGTTCATGTGGACGCAAAATCTGCAGGGACGCTTCAACCAAATGTCTTTTGCCAAGATTGCTTGCCAGTTTTGGGGATGTATTCTTCAGTCCAAAGAAAAGGTCTATCTGCTTTAAGGTGTTCCAAATTGCTGTGTTATGCACACACACGTGTTGCAAATCACGTTTTGCCCTTTGAATCCAGATTTCTATGCAGCCCTGCTTAGTATTTATGTAATAAATATTAATTGTTATAAATAATTTGAGTCCATTTGCCTGAAAAGTAGGTTATTAAAATAATATTTATTGTTATACTAAAAAGGATGGTGTTGCATTTGTGGATTGATCCTAGGGATATTAACTGGAGGACACTTAGTCATAGTAACAGAATAAAAGAGTGTTGGAACGCATCTTGGAGGTCTTCTAAATAACTCCCTGCTGAAGCAGGAGATCCTATACCATTTCAGTCAAATTGTTGTCCTGGGTCTTCCTAAAAACCTCCAATGTTGGAGCACCCACAACTTCTGCAGGCTAGTAATTCAGGATATTAGAGGAATACTCAACAACCCATGACCCATTGAAATATTTCAGAAATATTTCCTTACCTAAACAAAGAAACAAAATGATGGTCAGGTGGCAAAAATGCAGAATGGAAGCAATTACCCACTTTCTGCCAGCTTCCCATTGACTTTGCTCATTAGAAATTGGCAAGGAACATCAGAAATCACAATCACATGACTGCGGATAACCGCAGCGATGTTGCAGCAGCCACAATTTTTCTGAACACAACTGTTGTCAAGATCCTGGAAATGTCAATAACAGAAGTATTAGGTCCCGGATTTGTACACATTCTTTAAATTAATAGATTTGAGGTACCTGAATTAAAAAAAATTGTGCTGTGATGCACCATTAACTAAGGATTACAAATAGACAGGAGAGTTTTAGTAGCATATAGATAGTTTTGACCAGCTTGCACTTACATGCTACATTAGCTTTCCTTTTCCCTTTGCTCTCAGTCCACATTTAAATTTTAATATCCATTAATGTAACATTCTGCAGTTCAGCATGCAGCTAGTTAGAGAAAGCCAAAATGCATTAGCAGTTGGGTGTGGTTGAAACTAAGCCATCTTTGATATGAGAGGGCAGAGTTAATATTTACTTAGCAGTAGGAAAAAAAGTCTTGTGTTTCCACTCAATCCATATAACCAACAAACAAGGCTGCCTTATACTTGGATGTTATAGTAACCTATCTACTACTTGGAGCAAAGTCTAGCTCTGCCTTCAACTTCTTAAAGCTTTGGTTGTGCCTGTATTTCATCAAGGTCCAAAATATATTATAACCCTGCATATCACCTGAAGATGTGTTTATATGTTAGAAAGTGACAGCAGAAGACTGATATATGTGTGTCTTGGTCTTGTCATGCCTTCAGATTTGAGGCTTCGGGTTCATGGATTTATTTTTTAGTTCATAAGTTTAACAAGAAAAATAAGGGAAGATAAGACCTTGCTTTATAAGAAGGTAGACTTTATACATCAAGGGATAAACAATTATGCTGACGAAGTATCCAGACAATGGGTGAAAGGCATCATGTGGGGAACTCTGCTATAAACAAAGGCTGATTGCAATCCCAAATAGACCCCTGAAAGGTTGTTGTTTCTGCTCAAAGTACTTGCTCGGTAATGAGATTCTTGATGAATGGAGTATTGAATAACATACTGAAGTGGCTTTGAAGAACTATAAATGGCCTCTGCTGGAAGAAAGGAAGATAGCTGTGAAGAGGCAAGGATGAACTTGATGGTAGATACAGGATGGGCAGCCTAAAAGAATGCTGATTTCTGCTTCTTAGTTTTCCTTGCTATCATAGAGATTAGTACCAGTATTTATCTGGGCATATAGGAGGGCATCCACTGTTTCTTAGCAGTCTATTTTGCCAGAAAGGCTGGGGAACTCTGCTCTAAGACCCTGGAACTGAAAACATGAGGCAATCAGGATGTGAATTATAGTTTCTAAGGCTTCAAATAGAATCACAACTGGCTCACCAGCAGGCAAGGGCCTCCAGGTCATGGTTTCCACCTTCTTATCCAGCAAGTGTTTGAATCCAAGGGGACTCTCAGGTTGAAGATCTGGTCTGCCAGGGGGATAATAACAATGTTCAGAGCCACCACCAGGATCTGTCACAAAGTGATGGAGTTTCTGGACAACAGTTGGCTGAGCTTGAAAATAAACTTAAGACAGGGGCTTTCCTATATTTTGAGATGATAATTCCCCTGTGTATGATGATGAGGGAATCTCAATAACTTTGCACACTAATTAAGTAGTATACATTACTACTTCTCTATTTTATCTTGATGATTCTTCCCTAGCCAACATATGTATAGAAATAAGGACAGAGGACATATATTTTATAGACCAGCTTTACAAAATGTAAACATGTCTTTTCCCCTTTCCATACCTATGTTTTAATCATAGGAATTGATAGCCTAAGGATGCAGAACTAAATTGGAATTCAAATAACCTTTATTGAAACATGTATAGACTAGTTTATTATTTGAAAGGATCAGTAAACTTGTTTGACTGGATTGTGCAATAGTGATATTATAAGCCTATTTTTAATATGATTTATTGAGTATTAAGAAAAGTTGAATGCCATATGTATCTCAGATTATCAGTAAGCCTTACAAGAAGAGACTTTAAAAATACATTACAATTAGTTAAAATAATAAAACTATAAGACTTTTTTGCCCATTCAATCATGTCCAATTCTTGGACATGTCCCTGCAGTTTTCTTGGCAAGATTTTTTTAGAAATAGTTTTCCATTGTCCCCTTCCTAGGGCTGAGAGAAAATGACTGGCCTGGGGTCACTGAGCTGGCTTTTTGTCTAAGGTAGGAGTAGAATTCAGTCTCTCAGTTTGTAGCCTGATGCCTTAACCACTAAACCAAACTGGCTCACTAACCTAACTTTTAAAACCATGTAATGATGTAAAATAGTTCTTAAAGCCAAGACAAGGTTTTATTTGCCTTTTATATTTTTTTATGTTTGGAGATCAAATTCTAACCAAGAAGCTTCTACCATGCATAACACAAAATATACCGATTTGCTATCTCTAGTCTAATATATAATAGAACACTTTACAAACAGTGGTGGAAAACATTTTCAGTTCAGCTTGCTGTGAATATTTCTTACACTTTAAGCAGCTACACGTAGAGGGCATCTCATAGGTTTGATAGTGAATGCAACTCACATTTTGCCTACAATCACTCCTGGATCATAACTTCAATAGAATTTTGGATTCAATAGAATTTTCTCTCAGCCTTAGGAAGAAGGTAGGGGCAAAATCACTTGTTGCCAAACCTTATCAAGAAAACTGTAGGGACTTGTTCAGGCAGTCATTAGGAGTCAAAATTGACTCAAAGTCTCTTAAGAGCTATACATAAGGCACGTATATGATCTTATGTTGTGCAATAGTTCTCAAATGGTTAGGGGAAAGCAATCTGATGTCAGATCTATCTGTTGTCAAAATAGATTAGGCCTCCCACCCATAGAAGGTTCTGTAACCCAGGGTCCCCCACCCCCAGGCGACAGCCCACAACTGGGCCATGGCCTATTCAAAACTGGGCTATGCAAGAGATGGGTAAGTGCACACACATGAAGCTTTGCTCACGCAAGTGGAGGGCACTCATGCGAGTGGAGCTTTACGCACAAGTGCAAAAGCGACTGCCGCTCACGTGAGTGGAACTTCATGTGTGAGAACAAGCACTCTATTGCACACGAAGCTCCACACGAGTGGAGGGCATACGTACCCACCACTTGCACACATGGAGCTGTTTGCCTGCCACTCACATCATATAAACACTGGTGCCAGGCCGGGTTACCAAGCTGGAAAGGTTGGGGGTTGCTGCTCTAAACAATTTAGATAGCCCAGGCAGGAGGAGTTTGATTTTACTGTAAATGCTTCCTGGTCTGAGGGATAGTGCCTATAGAGGAGGATGTGGTGTGATAGACCTCAGCGAAGTAGCAGTTTCCCAGAAAGAAGGGAATACATTCCTAGGAGGGGGACGTGACAAGAGGCAACACAGTCTGGAGTTGGATATGAGACAGAAGAAGGAAGGATAGCCACTTCCTAGAATACCTCAGGGTATATTCATCAGGGTGAGAGTAGTAAAGATTTAGTCTGGCAAGATTCTGTATATTTGGTATCAACAAATAAAAAACTGAACTTTGACTGAATTTGTGTATGTCATTCTCGGGTTAGGCCTGAATCTTGCTCTTGATATACAATGGCTGGAATTTAAGTGCTGTAGAAAATAAATAAAGAGATTAGATAAATTACTTATCAGACATGCCTGAATTATTTTGTGCCTATTTTATTTGTTTTAGCCCAGCCTTGAATAGGAGATGCCAAACTTGTTGGAATACCCATAGTAGAGAAAGTTATATCAAAGAATGCTTCGAAAAATATATTACATTGTACAAACATTTGAATAGATCTTCACTTGAATTTAGGAAGATAATCTTATATTTCTTCTTCTTTTGCATATCTCTATTTTGCAGCATTCAGGTTTTTTCCTATTATTTTCTGATTATCCTACCTTCTGTTGCAAAGTTTCTTGCTCTGGCCACTTTTATTGCCTTTTCTAAGGCAGAGTCAAAAGTTACTAAAAGCTGGAAACTTTTCCAGATTTCCAGATCTCATGAAAACTGATGGTAAATTAAATGTTAAAGGAGGGGAAGTAGAGTGGACATATTGATGTCTGTGTATTTAAAGTAAAATGTAAGAGCAGGTTGTAGACATTTTGCAGACATTTATATTAGGTTCTGCTAGAATACTTTCAGCTTGCTTTTAGGAGCCTCCCAAGAAATGCTAGGAGGAAGAGAAAAATCTAGAATGGCTGATTTCCTATTTTTTAAAATATGAAGTGGAAATATATGGATAATGCATGGATACCTGCATTGGCCTTAGGCTAAAAGTTTGTGCCTTTTTTTTAAACTGTTTCCTATCCAAATGGAACACTGAAAATAAATTATGTAAAGGGCGTCAAGCCTCTGCCCATCTGGTTGCTCATCAGCAGAAAACCGTCAAATCTGGATAGAATGGGACCAAATCTGGTGTGGCAGGAGAAACCAGCAAAAGAAAGTTTGAGTTTGATATTGAACTGGATCCAATCAGGGTCTGAGGAGGAAAAAAAAAATCAGAAAAAAATTCCCAATGCGTCCCTATGGGAGAGCATTTGTGCAGTAACTTGCAAAGCTTCTGATTGCTTCATTCTTAAACACTGTTTTCTTCTTGTAACGTGACCCAGAATAGATAGAGCTTGTCTTAAGGGGTCGGGGAAGTTTCCAGAAGCCGTGCTCTGCATGTTTTTCCTAACTTGTTTAGAATTTCTAATTTATTGTAAAAGCAGTCAGTTTCTAAAGGTCATCACAAAACAACATCCAGGATAATCTTCAGTTCCAAAAATAAGCTGCCTATAGGGTCCCTTAAGTATTCTTGGAAAATAAACACGGTGGGTGAAGTAACACCGCGTGCTGTGTTTGATTCTGAAATAAATATATAAAGTAAGCTGGAGTGTTAGAAAGCATTTTGCAGGAAGAGCAGCCAGATGGGATATTGAGAAATAAAACCTCAGCAGTTTGCCTTCTGGCAGATGTCTGTTTTGTGATTACCCATGGCCATTGTGGCATGCACTTTTGGAATGCACAAATCCCTCCCCCATCAGTCCAATGACAGCTAATTTAGGGAAGTGCCATACCCTCAAAATGCAAATGTATCCACAGTAGCCCAATTAAGATTGGGTGTCATTGTTCTAAATAATGAATTCAGCTGTTAATTTGAACATTGTTCTGTGTTGTACATGGAAGATTCCCAGAGAACTTACAGTAGCATCTATTGGCTGTGTACATACAGCACTCGGAACTCAGAACCACCAGGCTAACAACCTATGGTTACTGTGTTCTTATAACAAGCTGTTTCTAAACAAATTAATCATATGACGGTTTAACATGATTGTTTAGTTTTTAATTACATTTTAAGCCACGTTGGTTGGTTGTATGAATCCAATCATTCCTCTTTCATCAAAGAAAAGGGTCTTTTTTTTCCCTTTCCTCAAAATGTCATGCAGGTTCATTTTCATGAACACACACAGAGAGAAATACACATGCATCTTTCTTCCTCCTGGGGGGAAAAAATACCCAGAGCATCTCCATCCACTTCCTTATAGAAAAAAAGCTCTGGCTTTCTTCTGAGCAGCAGGCAACTGTGCTAAGGGGTCTCCAATTATCCTTATGTGGGTTGGGTTGGTTGTAGTTGGGGGGATTTTCTGTTGGTCCCACCCATGAGGGGGCGGTGGCTGTTGCCTAGCAAAGAATCCTGAACACACAGAGGTGGGACTACCGGAGAACAAAGGCAGATCTGCTGATATCTTCCTCTTTCTTCTCCTCCTTTTCTCCTCCTTTACTGGTCCGGCTGCCTTCAGTAATAGCTTGGCCTGCTGCCAACTGATCACGTGGCCCAAGTTGTCCCCTTTGTATGTGCAGCAACGGAGCAGGTTTGTTCCAACCGCTGTTATGAGGTAAGTTCCTTGCTAAAACATGTAGGTAGGTGCTTTGTGTGTTGGGGGTGTCTTTTCTTTGGGGTGTGGATGAATCGGTCAGCCTGGGGTTTGAGCTGGATAATTTCTATGTGTTTTTCACTGAACCGGGCAATGGCTTGGCAGAGGAAAAGAAATCTAATTTGTTTTGTGATTTTTAATAACAAAAGAATAGAAGGCTTGGTGAGACTGAGCAACACTTTCCCCTGCAGTGCCTGTAATCCTGTCCTTTGAATCTTCATTTGCAAACTTTATTTGCACAGCTAGATAAAATCCACGTGTTCCATTGTGGGTGTTTTTGAAAGTTTACCAGCTTTTATTTGTTGAATGGTATGTTTCCGGCTTGTTTTCCTTGCGTCACTCTCCTGCCAGCTTGCTTTAGATTTCAGGTATGTATAAAGAGAGTTAAATATGCTCCTCACATGGATAATAATTTTTAAAACCCTATTATTTTGTAGTAAGACCTAGCAATTATGTTTTTCAAAGATGTTCACAAAGATGCATGTTAATGGCAGAGTCTAGATTGGAAGCCGGATCATTTTATTTTGAAGCACTTTGAACAATTAACTATCACAAATCCTAACGCTAAGCATTTGCCTCCAAATCTTTCGCTCTTCAATAATATTCCTGCTTGTTTTTGGCTGTGGTATAAGGATCAGGACCACCACCACTGCTACTTCTCCTCCTCTTCCCTTTTCTTTCCTAAATCGTACTTCTATTTATTTAACCTCAGAAAAGTTCTCTAATGAAGAGATTGCAAACAAAAAGAAAAAAACCCTGAACTGTACGCTCTGTTACTTTACTGGAAATATTCATTCCTATTCCTGTTTGTTTATTCTGGATCTCTAGTCACTGGAAAGGAAGTCTTAATTCCTTATAGTTTTTCCTATGTTTTTAAATGACTGTTAAATCAGCCTTCTAGATTTCTAGGGTTGCGGGGGTGGTAAGAGAATGTCAATTTTGACGTAACTGCCATCTTTACCTCCATCTGCTCTTCTCAGTAACATACTGTTCACCATATTCCCATTTTTACAAGATGTGCAGTCTTCAAGTATGGTGGGGATTTCCTTTGTTTCTACTTCTCAGATGAAAATGGGAATAAGATCTTTATTCATAGTATCATTTTGTTGGTTTAATGTTTCAGAATCTATTGTCCAAGTAACGTGTGGTCTGTACTAACCCCTTTGTTTTTTCTTCCTTAAATGGAGGTAATACTGAAAGATTATGTCCACTATGGTGTACCCCAGGGAGGAGAAAATGGACAAGCTAAGCCAAGAAGAGATTATCTCCAACACTAAGCTGGTGATGCAAGGGCTGGAGGCCCTTAAAAATGAGCATAACTCGATCTTGCACAGCCTACTGGAGACTATCAAGTGTCTGAAGAAGGATGAAGAAGCCAATCTAGTACATGAGAAAGCCAACCTGCTGCGCAAGTCAGTGGAGATGATTGAGCTGGGACTTGGAGAAGCTCAGGTGAGCTACAGTTTGTACATGGATAAAAAAAAGCAACCAAACAGAGACAAACATAAGGATTCAAATACACTGTTTAGAACAGGCATGCATAGTAAGTAAAAACATAGACAAAAGCATACCTTTTGTCTTTAAAGTTCAGAACAGTCAAACTAGCAGGCACAGAACACATTGGTAAATACTGTATTTTCTGAGTGTTGGTTTTTAGTTTTATGATTGTATGTATAGAATTGAAATTGAATAGAGAATTGAAACCTGCATATTTAGTAATTGATACTTGATTATGAGCGGAGAGGACTTCTTTGAGTTTTCACTTTTTGCCCATCTGCCCAAGCATTGCCTTCTTTTCTCTTTTGATTTAGGAAAAATGGGATTAATTGTTCAGAATAGCAAATATATGTATCTGTTCAAATTAAGGACATTAGTATATCAGGGGTTTAGCCTTTGCAAATGTAGACGACACACCTTTAGCCACCCATGTACAATGCAGGGTTTTCAAAGCTGATGTGAATGAGATTAAATATCCAGTTATATTTGTTGTTCCTTTTCCTCCTTTCTGGCAACATTGTTCTTCTCTTTTTCCAAACAAACAAACAAAAAAAGGAACAGGCATCTAAGATACTTTATGTATCATAAACCAACACTGGTTTATGGTTCAAACTTTCATTATTTTGTAGTGCTTAAAAACCAGTTCCTTGTTCAATTCTACCCTTGGCTTGTTTTAAGACCGTAAGAAATATGCTCACTAATTTTCCTACAAGATTTGGAATTCTGTTTTGTGGGTGTGTATGTTTTCTTTTTTGCTAAGATTGAAAAGTTTGATAAAAAAAAACCACTTCTCAAGACAGACATTTCTCCTTTTTGCTCTCGGACCAGGTCATGATGGCTCTGTCAAACCATCTGAATGCTGTGGAGTCTGAAAAGCAGAAACTGCGGGCCCAGGTGCGCAGGCTATGCCAGGAGAACCAGTGGCTACGAGATGAACTAGCGAACACTCAGCAGAAGTTGCAGCGCAGTGAACAAACTGTAGCACAGCTTGAAGAAGAAAAAAAGCATTTGGAATTCATGAACCAGCTGAAGAAATACGATGAAGATGTATCCCCATCGGTGAGAATCTATAGGGTAGAGCATCTGTGCTTACTGGAAGTTACTACATACAAAATATAGCTAGTAATAGCTTTCTCAGAGTTCCTACCTACTACTTTAAGTTTGTCTCTACTGGCTATGACAGGCACAGGTCACCTACTCTTGTAATTATTATCTTGAATTATCTACCTGAGAGAAAAAACATTTTATCATTTGCATCAGTGTCGGGCATAAAAACCTTGCAGTACTAATGCATAGTGATCTCTCTTTACCCCTTTCTGTTGGTGCTTTTCTATATTAACATTTCAGGAGGAGAAGGAAGGTGATGCCACAAAGGATTCTTTGGATGACTTGTTTCCAAATGAGGAAGAAGATCAGGGACAAGGATGTAAGTTTCATTCTTTCATTCTTCTTATGGGGAGAGCAGACACAAATATTGTATGAACTGCTACTGAACTTGACTTCTTCCAAATACTCCATCTGATTGAAAAATTAAGGGTGTGCAAAGGAGTGACAATTCTTATTTGTATGAATAAACCATAATATAGCATTGCATCCTGTGCTTCTTTATTTATTGATGTGATATGTATTTGCAGTGCCTCATCAACACAGCAGTGCTGTAGCAGCTGCTCAGCAAGGTGGTTATGAGATCCCGGCACGCTTGCGTACACTACACAATCTGGTGATCCAGTATGCATCACAGGGACGCTACGAAGTGGCTGTGCCTCTTTGCAAGCAGGCCCTGGAGGACTTGGAGAAGACTTCAGGACACGATCACCCTGATGTGGCCACCATGCTCAACATCTTGGCCTTAGTATATAGGTGAGGAATAGAGAGGTAGAAGGTACCTGCTTCTTGTGGAGATGGAACAGCATCTCAGGAACAGAAATGAAAGAGGGAGCACGAGGAGGTCGGTGTAGTCAACCCCCTATGTGGCAACCTCTATTAAGACGGGATGTTATGTCTGTGCAATGTAATCTCCCTATGTTTGTGACATGTTTATATAAATTGTTGTCTCTCTACTTTTAAACAGTATCTGCATATTTTGTTTCAGGGATCAAAATAAATATAAAGAAGCAGCTCACCTGTTAAATGATGCATTGTCTATTAGAGAGAAAACTCTTGGCAAAGATCACCCCGCAGTAAGTGACTATTATTTCTTTCACTTCAAGAAGGAGAATCCGAATATATAGAAACTGAAAAGTAATTGTTTCATTGCCTGATCAATTCTTCTGAGTCCCAGGCTAATCCACATTTTAGTCATAGTAATTGAGGATGATCGAAGCAATGTATCTAGAGGGCACCAGATTGAAGAAAGCTGCTTCCACACTCACACAAACACACACAAATCCTAATAAATAAACCACAAGGAAGGGAATCTTACCAACCACTAATGGAGTATATATCCCTATAAGAAGCATCAGTGAAGAAACACAGCATTATGAAAGAAAAGAGGACAAAGAAAGAAATACGTTTGACTTTTCACTGAGATAGAGCAAACTGAATCAAAAGTCTACCTGTCTACACCTTTGTTTCCTAAGCAGTAAGGCAACATTGGCAAATAGCCTTATAAGGAAATCCAAGCATGTGATTATGGTAGTGACATTTGGGCCCAAATTTATATATACAGTAATTGTTTTATATTTAAAATATCAATACATATATTGCTGTACAGATTGTTGGCAAAAGAAATATGTGACTGAATAGAACAATGTGATTTCTTGAAACAGTATCCTGCTGAGAAATGGTGACACAATTAGGGCTCTGTTTCAGATATCCAGTTACTGTTGCTGTTAATGCTGCCAGTTATAACAAATTGGCTCTGTAAGGAGTATCACTTTTTATGCCCAATATTAGTGTGAGTGTATGTTTTGATTCTTCCTTAGTTCTCATGCGATTGTTTCTACCTCTCTCTGCAGGTTGCTGCAACCCTAAATAATCTAGCTGTTCTGTATGGCAAAAGAGGGAAATATAAAGAGGCAGAACCATTATGCAAGCGGGCACTGGAAATCCGGGAAAAGGTATCTTTCTTTCAGAAGCTTTGAAGGAGGAAGCTTTAGGCTATGGGGCCTCTCATCACTGAGACTATACAAAAACTTTCACTGCTGGTGATTCCTACAATAGAAGCCTGTTTCAGAAAAGAAATATATTTTGGATGAACTGTATCCATAATGAGGCTAATATTTATTTATTTATTTATTATTTATT